>MU666719.1:0-19846 GCA_026770625.1 Nicotiana glauca
TACATTTTCACGACGTTGTAATTCTTTGTAAAAAATAATAATAATAATATTAAAAGCGGTTAAAAGTTAAAATTCGCACATAGGTTAAAGTACGTTAAAATCAGATAATTAAGCCGAAATATAACAGTTGAGCGACCGTGCTAGAACCACGGAACTCGGGAATGCCTAACACCTTCTCCCGGGTTAACAGAATTCCTTATCCGGATTTCNAAGGAGGTGTGACAGCCACATATCAACCAGCTCATCGATGCAACAACTGGACACGAGTTGCTAAGCTTCTTAGATGCCTATTCGGGTTACAACCAGATCCTTATGGAGAAAACAACTTTCATCACTCACCAAGGAACGTACTACTATAGAGTCATGCCGTTGGGACTTAAGAACGTGGGGATGACATACCAAAGGTTAGTCACCAAGATGTTCAAATATCAACTTGGCAAAACAATGGAAGTCTACACTGAAGACATGCTGGTTAAGCCAAAAAGGAAAGAAAATCATATCGATCACCTGAATGAAGCCTTCGACATACTAAGGCGGTACGACATGAAACTAAACCCCGAAAAATGCACCTTCGGTGTAACCTCGGGCAAATTTCTTGGTTTGCTGGTGTCACAACAAGGCATCAAGGTCAATCCAGATCAGATTAAGGCCATTGAACGAATACCGGAAACGTTAAATAGCAAAAAGCAGGTACAAAACTTGACGGGTCAGATAGCTGCCCTGTCAAGGTTCATCTCACGATCATCGGATAGATGCCATAAATTTGTTTAATACGTTGAAGAAAGACAATGGGCTTCAATGGACTTTGGAATATGTCTACGCCCTAAGAAAACTAAAAAAATACATGTCCTCGCCGCCATTTCTCTCCAAGGAAGATCCAGGCGAATGCCTCCTTGTCTACCTAGCCATCGCTAAAGACGCGGTAAGCGTAGTTTTGGTCCGCAAAAAAACAAAGGTACGCAATCTCTAATTTACTATATCAGCAAAACCTTAATTGATGCCGAAACAAGGTATCCCTACCTCAAAAAATTGGCTCTAGCATTGGTCATAGCTTCACGGAAGCTCAGACCATATTTTCAATGTCACCCTATAAAGGTGGTGACGACTTTTCCCCTCAAGGGCATCCTACACAAATCTGAACTGTCTGGTAAATTGGCCAAATGGGTCATAGAATTGAACGAGCATGATATAACATATCAGCCGCGAACCGCGATAAAGTCGCAATTACTTGCTGATTTCGTCATCGACTTTAGTGAAGACATATTGTCCGAGGTCGAGCAATAAGCGTTTCGCACCTCCCCTAGATGACCCGACCTTTGGGTCCTCTACACCGATGGCGCTCGTACTTGAAGTCCCAACAGGCGAAGTAATATGCTAGTCCATACAGTGTCTTGAAATGACTAACAATGAGGCCGAGTATGAGGCCGTAATTGCAGGACTGAAATTGGCCCTCAAGTATGGTGCACGACGAGTCATCCTCCGCTGCGACTCTCAACTCATTGTAAACCAAGTTACTGGAATTTCCAAATCAAGGAGAAGAGGCTACAGAAATCCATAAGCTACTACCTGAATTCGAAGAATGCCGACTCGACCAGATACCCTGTGCACAAAGTATCAAAGCAGATGGTCTCGCCAAACTAGCAACAGCAACCCAAAATATCACCAAGGAAAACATGGTCACCCTCCTCCTTTCATCAATAGACCAAGTTGAGGTATATTTTATAAATTTAACTTGGGACTGGCACAACCGCATTATAATATATTTTCAGGAGGGAACACTAGCACAAGACAAAAACGAAGCCAAAAAGCTTCGGATACAGGCGGTCAGGTACAGCTTCATAAATCGTGACCTTTACAAAAGGACCTTCGACGGCCCTTTGGTAAAATGCCTTGGACCAAATCAAACAAGGCATGTGCTCGAGGAAGTACATGAGGGCCACTGCGATGCCCATACAGGCAACCTAGACCTCTTCAGATGCCTTATTCGTGTAGGAGCCCACTATGAAAAAGGAAGTTGTGGACTACGTCAAGAAATGTGAGCAATGCCAAAAGTATGCCCCTATGATACATCAAGAGGGCGAACTCCATCACTTTACCATGGCCATTCATAAAATGGGGAATGGATATCGTCAGACCCCTCCCTGTAGGGCGAGGTAAGATACGCTTCCTTTTGGTTTTAACTGATTACTTCTCCAAATAGGTGGAAGCAAGTGCGTTTACCCAAATACGTGAACAGGAAGTCATAGCATTCATATGGAAAAACATCATATGCCACTTCGGCATCCTCAAAGAAATCAGTTGTGACAATGGACCTCAGTTCTTCGGGAAAAAGACGATCGAGTTCTTGGAAAAATGGCGCATCAAGCGGATACTATCCACGCCATATCATCCCACTGGCAATGGTCAAGCAGAATCCTCCAACAAAACAATATTGAATATACTAAATAAAAAACTCAAGGACGCCAAAGGGTTATGGACGGAACTGCTACCAGAGGTGTTATGGGCCTACCGCACCGTGCCTAAAACCAGCTCAGGTGAAACGCCATATTCATTAGTCTACGGGACCGACGCCATTATACCCGTTGAGGTCGGCGAACCTAGCTTGACATACTTCAATGAGAGTGAACCAAACAACGATGAAAACAGAATATAAGACTAGACGAAGTGGAAGAATAGAGAGATATGGTTCACGTAAGGATGGTAGCCCAAAAACAACAAACAAAAAGGTACTACAACAAGAAGGCCAAAATACGACCACTTAGAGTCGGGGACTACGTCCTCAAGGCCAAAACACAAGCAACCAAAGAACCAAATAAAAGAAAATTAGGAACCAACTGGGACGGGCCATATAAAATCATAGCAGCAGCAAGCAAATGAGCATTCCAACTAGAAACAATGGAAGAAAAACTACTACAAAATAACTGGAATGTTGCCCATCTCAAATACTATCACTTCTGAAAAACGACGCTGCTCAAGTCGTACTCTTTTTCCCTCACCCAGTTTTTATCCCAATCGAGTTTTCTTTGGGATGTTTTTAACGAGGCGATGAGGATGACGTCTCGAAGTTCAGAGCATAGTTCATTGTCCGACCTGCCGATGCATCCCCAGGTCGAGCAATGAAGGTACTAGATAAAGGGAACTTCAATGTATGAATGAAATCGACATGTATCTCCAATGTGTGAATGACCGACATATACCTACAATGTATGAATGAAATCGACATGTATCTCCAATGTATGAATGAAATCGACTTGTATCTCCAATGTATGAATGAAACCGACATATCTCCAGAGTACGAATGAAATCGACATGTACGATACTCCAGTACACAAAATAAAACATCTCCAACGATCTTTCTCAATAAAGAATTCAACATCGCTCGAACCACGACGGGTTAACATTTCGACATTAACTCGAAATAACACCCATACGGCAAAAGTCGTTGCCAAAACCAAGAGTTCGACATCGCTCGGACCAAGACATGTTAAAATTTTGACATTAACTCAAAATAACACCCATACGGCAAAATCGTCGCCAAAAATAAGAGTTCGACATCGCTCAAACCACTACAAGTTAACATTTAGACAGTAACTCAAAATAACACCCCTACGGCTAAGGTCGTCGCCAAAAGAAAAAAAAGGTTCAACCTTGCTCGAAACTCACCAGGTTAATATTTTGACATTAACTCAAAATAGCACCCCTACGGCTAAGGCCATTGCCAAAAGGAAAAAAAGGGTTCGACTTTCCTCGAAACAAACCAGGTTAACATTTCGACATTAACTCGACATAACACCCCTATGACTAAGGCCGACGTCAAAGACAAAGGTTCCATCTTGCTCGAAACACGGCGGGTTAACATTTCGACATTAACCCAAAACAACACCCCTAAGGCAAAGGTCATCGCCAAACAAACGAAAAAAATAGTTTAGAGACACCCAACAAAAAATAACTGTTACATTACAGCTGATATATTACAAGTCTTTTGTACAAAGGGCTCAAGGATGCCCTCACCAAAATAGCAAAACAAAAATAAATACAACCAAATCCTACGCCACATCATCTCCCATGGCATACACCTCATTGTACCAGGAATTGGAGGCGAGCTTGTCTGCATCGTCTGAATTAACATCGTCTCCACCAGCCGTGCCGAGATTATAACCGCATGCCTCACGATCTGCACGTGCGTTGACACGCGCATCCTGAAGTTCGGCCTCAAACGCCCTCACATCAGCATGAAGAGACTTATATACGTCAAGCTAAGCTTTGGCATGAACCCACAACTCATATAAATCTCGTGACACAACAAGCCCAGCCAAAGCATGGGATGTAGAGGGTTGTGACTGCCGTCGCACGTCCTCCGCTTTCAAAGTGGTAACTTGTAAGTTTAACACGGACAACACCACCTCCAAATCTTAGATACGTCCCTCAAATATCGCTACCTTAAGCGCAGACGTCTCCACCTCATTGTCACGTTCCGATCTACAAACACAAAGGGCAAATTCCAGAGCCGCTACCTTAGAGATGGAAGTCGCCCTATCCCTTTTAGCATGAGCCAATCCATCAGCCTTAGCGCTCAACACGCCCCTAAGGTCGATTGCCTTCACTTCCCTCCTGTCAAGCTCAACAGTTAAGCTCGCCATCTGTAATTGGAGGTCGGCATTCTCGGCCATCACCCCCTTACTCAGCTCGAGTTCATCTTCCTTGGCGTTAAGAGACGCCTCAAGTTCACTACAACAGGCAATGGCCTTCATCAGGTCTTCATCTCGCTCTCTCAGCTCTTCGGCCTTTTGCCCAATTGACTCTACTTCTGCTTGAGCCCGTCACAAAACAACTGAAAGTCATTGTCCTGAGTAAAGATATCGTCCAGCCCACGATGTTTGGTGCGGTATTCCTTATATTTGGAGGCCGCTCGATCTTTATGATGAGGGTCTGGTATACAAAGAAAGTTCAAAACAAAGAGTGCGTAAAGGGCATAAAACAAATCTAAAAACGAAAAGAAAAGAGAGAAACATTTACCCTCAGAGCCACGCCAGAAACTCTCTGTGATAGCTCTGCATCGCTCATCGCCTTAAGTGCCGCACTCTCGGAAGCAGCACATAAAGGGGGAAATGCCGATACTGCCTGCTCGCAGTTCGCCAACAAGTCGTAATCCACAGGAACAACAATGTGTCGATTAAGACCCTCCGTCCTCACTTATACATAAGTATGGCACTCCAAGTAAGCTCGTATATCTTCTGGATCGACATATGAACCTGAACCGTTATCCTCAACAAGCTTAACTCCGCCCCCTCCGACTGCGGACGACGCACCACCATTGGCGGATCGTACGGATCCCCTGCCTTGATATATCCCTTCGGCCCTGGGGGACCTCCCCCACCAAAATGGCGTCCGCCATAAAAATGTCACCTGTGGTGCCTGACCTAGGCAAAGATGCCGCCTCTGACACACCAGTTCTATTCTTTCCAGTATCGGTGGCAACAGCCTTCCCAAGTTCCACCCTCCTCCTTTTCCTTGACGGAGATTCATCCCCCATTGGAGGGCTCGTCCATGAGGTGATAGACGGGTCGAGAGGAGATCTCGTCCCATACAATAACATCACGAGAAGAGTCTCTAGCCAGTACAGATTGAGAATGGTTTCCTCGGACGGACTCAGCCAAGGCAAATTGTATCCCTGCTGACGCGATGGCCTGGCGAAATGCCGGGACTGGGGCCTTCTTCCTTGAATCCCTACGACCTATCATCACAAAAATGTCATATAAATAAACGACAGCAAACACCAAAGGATTGAAATGAAGGGGACACTTACCGGATATGGAACCTTCGGCCCAAAACGGGCCAATCTCGTGTCCCCGCCACGTACGGTAGTATGCGGGATACGCAGTCCTCGATACCGACAGTGGGATGAGGTGTACGCCTCACAGCTATACAGAAAAGTTACAAATAAGTACCAAATTGGGAAGAAAGGAAGTAAAACAATGAGTACCAACACCTACGGTTATGATTCCATCACTCTAGGAATCCAATAGGGTCCGACATCAGGTGCTCGGTTCTACTGAAAAAGTATTTGTGCCAAAATTTACGGCTTGCTCGGTCGTCCGTTCCGACCACTAGCTCCCTGGTCCCACGATGCCTCAAGTGTATCATAGTGCCCCTGTGAAAACTAGGGGAAAACAAATGCAAAAGGTGATGAAGGACAACTTCATACCTCACAAAGTCCACATACTTCATCAGTATTAGAAAAACCTTATACGTATACGGAGATAGTTGCGCCGGGAAGACCTCGTAGAACTAACACAATTCCTCCGCCAACAAAAGAAGAGGTGGGGTGTGGCCGATCACAAAGGAATATACGTAAAAAGCATAATATTTTGGTCTATGGACCTCCTCGAGGTCCCTCCCAGCCGGAACCATCTCAACATAAGGAGAAATGTTGTACGTAGACCGAAAGTCATCAATATGAGCTTTCCCAGTCTCAGAAACCACCGGAACAGGGGAAGGGGCAGCTTTTTTGTAAAAATTATTCCAGGACATAGAGTTTCTCGGAAGTATCTCCTCCACGATGGGAAAGCTGCAACCTTCCTCTACTGCCATATCCTCGCCACCAGAGGGAGGTGCCATGGATAACGAGGTGGCATCAGAATTTTTTTTCGCGTGACCGGTTCATTCTGGGCATCTTGATGATAGAAGTTATGTTGGTAGAACGCAAAACAAAGAGTGATGAACGGAGAAGATGAGAAGAAAAATCACAAAAGCAGAGCTGAAGACCCAAGAAGAGATGACCAAGGAAGACAATACATACACAAGAAAGGAAAATGGCTAAATGTTCTTGAAAAAATAAAACCTTCACCTATTTATAGGATTGGGTGGCGCTAGAATCGAAGTGGAAGGCCGTCAATGGAACCAAAACCAAAGCAACAAGCAATCAGTCTCTGTCTCGGGAAGACGCATAATGATGACACATGTGGGAGTGATGTCATTTCTCGATAAGCTACACCATCCAAGATACCGTGGAACACACCGCTCTTTCTTTCCTGGTCAAACCAGTGTAATTCAACAACCAAATATCTCTGCGGGTGTAGGCGATGTCCGCTTATCAAGGACGTACAGGGCCACGGTCTCAACAAGAGGAGGGACTAACTGTATGGGTCCAAATTTAGCAACCACGACAGTTACCGAATAGATCGAGTAATGAGGTTATCATAATGCAACGTCTGATGGTCGTCGTGATGAAGGACGACGACCAAAAGCGGTCAATCGAGTTAAGATGTCAACAGTAGTGTAGACTTAGTAGGAGACAGTAAGAATATGCCTTTCGAATATTCTTTAGGTTGTATTTTTTTAGGGTTTCTTGGGAAACTGTCCCATATAAATAGGAAGAGTAAGTAAAGAAAAAGGGGGATCCAGGCAAAAGACAAAAGAATACTTTGTAAAAGATTCATCTGAGAGTAAATAGAAAAGCATCCTTGTTTATTGATTACATAATCAAAGACATACAATGTTATACGATATTGATAAGATCCAAAGATTCCACAATCATCTCATACTGGATTTCCTTTCTATGCCGATCGTATTTACTTAGATTGATTGTGCATTTAAGTTGTCGCATTTATGAACATTTAATTAATTCCAACATATTAGCTAACATCATTCTTACTTCTTCTATCACTTGATCTAGATTTTATTATACTTGGATGAGATTTACCCCATCTTTATCATTAAATGATTTAATCAAAAAGGTTTTAATATCTTTTGGTCAAACAATCATCTTATGCTATTTTCTTCACCTTCCTCCGCCTCCACCTCCACCTCCACCTCAAGCCATAACCCCACTAACTTTGTTTTCTTCTTCTTCAACATTGTGATTTTCTTTACACATAAATACACTCATACAATTTGAAAATCAAAAAAGACAACATAACATTACAATTTCACATTATTTGTAAATACCCAAAGTCTGACTTGCTCCTTTTTTCTGAATTACTCATTTTCTGTTCATTCACTTACTATAAGAAAATTCAAGGGAGTTTTCAGAGAAAAGCCATATTATTTATACATTCAACAAATTTTCATAAACTTAAGATTTACAATTTAATTTGGGTTTGAAAAATAATACGCTTGGTTATGATGCGGCAGCAACAAATACAATATGCTAGAAATGTAAAGACAAAGGTGGACGAAGGTGAAAAAGAAGGCAACATGGTTCGTAGGGGCGGGAAGGACTTGGACCGAAGTGGAAAGAGGGGCTAAAATGTCCTGCCATTTTTATTTAAGAAATAAAGAAAGTAAAAACATATCTAATTAATAAAGCAGATAGAAAAATACTAGTAAAACATAGAGAGTAATTCAAAGGCTGCACACGTGGCCTATATCTAAGTGACAATTGAGAATTACAGGACATTAAAATACTGGAGGGAAGCCCATCCCCGATTAAGGGTGAGAAAAAATAATTAAAGAAAAACTCTAATAATTAAAGTTATGAAATAGTTTATTTTAAGAGGTTATGCAAAAACTTTAAAGGAGAAGTAATATTAATCTAATGTAGTACAGTACTCTGTGTCCCTCAAATTTCGCTTATTGATTTTGAATGTTGAATCTTAAATTTTTTGAAATAAAATTTAAATATTTAAAAATTATGTAAAAAATACACTAATATAAGTCACAATAGTTAATAATTCAAAATATATTACAAAAATTACAGCTAAAGAAAAACTTGTACATCAAATTTAGCCATTGGGACGGAGGGAGTGGTAATTAAGAAAAACAATTGGAATGCAAATTAATGTAGTAAGATTTTATAAATTGTTCAAAGACAACCTCTATGTTTCATATCATCACATTTGGTCCCACGTTCTTCCAAGATTTTGCTGCCATATGTCGAATTTTCTTCGACCCAAACTCGAGGGCTCTCGATCAGACCAACACATCCAGATTCCTTTGCCAATATTAACGAATTCTCCGTTAGCAATTCAATAGCATGAGCTAAAATTTGTAGCTCAGGTTTTTCCCATGGATCGTTGGACAGGAATCTTGAAGGTGCCTTTGTACGCTAATAGCAGCACATATTATCGAGTTGCAGCTTCTCTTTGCCTTTCCGCTTCTACTAAATCACTCTTTGTAAGTTCTTAACAGACCCTGCAGAAAGTTCAATTAATCAATTATCCCACCTCCCAATCAAATAATCTTCTCATTCTTTCTTATTTAAGAACTAGCACTTTAACAATTTAGCTATTTGGATCAATCCATCAATCAACTGCACCTTAATTCCAAAT
Source organism: Nicotiana glauca (assembly GCA_026770625.1). Lineage (NCBI taxonomy): Eukaryota > Viridiplantae > Streptophyta > Magnoliopsida > Solanales > Solanaceae > Nicotiana > Nicotiana glauca. Next base: position 9,270 of record MU666719.1, read on the forward strand.
AAGTTGGGATCGTTTATATGTAGCTATGTAGCAAGGTTCATATAGCCACATAGATGGAGTTATGTAGATACTGAAAAGGGAAATTTGATATCCTGTATTGAAGTGATGCATGTTTTAACCATTTACTGCTTGGGTAGCAATAAAGTTGATTTCTTTATTGTTTTTAATCGAATGATCAGCTCTTAATACCATGCGTTTTGTATGAAAATAGGTACCTGCTGCAAATGCTATTTTTTTCAATGGAGATAAGGTTGAAGGGACAGGAAATCAAGTGATTGACAGGCTATCTGACCTGCAAAAAATAGCTGAAATCTTGGTTTCAAAATTCGGGAAATCTATCAATGCTTGGGTTGTTGAGGCACCAGTTTTTAATGGGCCTTTTGCGGTTTATAAGGACTTTATCCCTTCTGTCAATGAATATGGAGAGCCCAAATCTTATGATGGGGAGGGGTTCCCTGCTTCTTCCACCATTGTCTTGCTTCTGTGGAATTGCCTGAAAGAGGTAATTATCTATTGCTCCAAGTGCTTGACTTGCTTTCAGTAATCACAATGTACCACCTTTTTCTTAAAGTAAGTATTGAAAGAGAAAACTTAAGGTGATGATCTTTTTGGCCTGAGATGCCCTCGACTTGCAGTTTCTTGTAGTGATATGTATGTCCATCTTGGCTCTGTATTTTAGGTAAATATTACTCTAATTTTCAATTGAAAACTTAAATAAACCCCGGACCAAAGTGAAGGTTTTGACCATTTAGTTCAACCACCTAGTGTAAGAAGAAGTCTTTTGAGCTCTTTAGGCTAGAACTCGCACTAAACATGTTCGTGGGAAGACAGAGATGGTTGTGGAGGACGTATGGTCCATTGAATCACCTCTTACAGAAACATAGGAGAAAGTACTTTTCTATTTATACAGAGTATATTGATTCTGTTAATTCTCGAAAGAAAAATTGATGAATCACCAATTGCTTTTTGCTATTCTTCTTATACAGCTTACATTAAACCTGTAACTTGCTTTCTCTGGTGGCTTGTGAATATTCTTGTTCCATTTATGTGTTTCTTTAATTTGACCTTGTTTGGCTTGTCCATATGCAGAATATTAGGAATGAAAGTGATATATTGCCTCTTTAAAGAGGGCGATTAGTACTTCTTCTTGCACATTTTTACATCACATGCAATGTTTTTGCATATTTCGAGCAGTTAAACAATTTACTCTATTGCCTTGGCAGGCAAAAAATGTCATTTCAGGGAAGCAAAAAGAGCCCTATCAAGCTGAAGTTTCTACATCAACTTCAAGTACACCAAGAACAATACTACTTGGATTTAGTAAGGGTGGTACTGTACTCAACCAGCTGGTTACTGAGCTTGGTTTTGCACCAGTCCAGTTCACTGAAGATGTATCGCTAGCAAATAAGAATGTGACAAATGGAGGATTTGCCTCCCTGCAACAAGATCAGATCATTCCAAATTCTAAGGATAGCTTCTTAAATAGCATAGCTGAATTCCATTACGTAGATGTTGGTCTAAACACACAGGGAGCATATGTAACCAACCAAGATGTCATTGATAAAATTTCTGAGCGCCTCGTGCAAGGAGCCCCTGGAATTCGGTTTTTCCTTCATGGAACTCCGAGACAGTGGTGTGATAGCCGCAGGATTTGGATCCGAAAGGAGAAGGATGAGTTTTTTCGGCTGCTCAGAGGAGCAACTAGGAAGAATATGGGGAAATTGTATATACGTGAAAGATTATATTTTGGTAATAGGCTCCCTGAACTCCAGATACACTTTGAAATCATGGAGCATTTGGATGTGAGTTGAGTGTTTGTTCCTGATGAAATGCTTGTACCTAAAATGTTGTGAACGTCCTGCAACTAATCTAAGGCATCAATATGATTATGGCTTTTTTGCTCTGTGATTGTCATATATATTCTTATATGAATGTTGCAGTTCATGAATTTTATCATGTTTCTTTGTATATATGTCATACCTTTTTGTTTCGTTTTTTTTTTTAAAAATAAAAAAACAACCTTTGTGATGGTGGCTTTTTCTTTGGGGGGTTGGGGGTGTATAAAGAAGGACAATATATTTGTGTTTCAAATATTCTGAGACAGTGTCCTATCCAAAAAAAAATACTCAGATAGTGTTCTTTAGTTGGCTTAGTTTGGATTTGTTTTCAAAATAATTTTGGAAGAACTCGTTTTCTAAGACTGGTTTCCAAAAAATAATTACCAGGGTGTTTGGCTAAGCTTATAAGTTGGTCAAACTGACTTATAAACATTTTTTGGCTTATCTACGCATTTGGTAAAATTAAAAGTGCTTATAAGTTAAGTGCTTATAAGCAAAAAATAGGCAAAAAGTCATAAGTTGGTCCCTCCCAACTTATCAAATTTCAGCTTATAAGCATTTTAGGTTTAACCAAAATATTTACTATTTTATCCCTAAAATACTTCTTTTTAAAACAAAACTATTTCTATACCCAATTTTTTAGCTGCTTATTATTAATTTCAGCACTTTTATCCAAACACGTAACTGCTTATTTCTTAAATCAGGTTCAACACTTAAAAGTATTTTTCAGCACCTATGCTTATCACCTACTCTAAATCAGCTAAGCCAAACAGACTCTAGGTGTTTGGGGTGAGTTTTGCGAAAAGTGATTATAACCAATGTTACTAATAAATTTGAATCTATCCCTAGTAAGTTTTGCGAAAAGTGATTATAAGAATTTTAAGTGTTGTGTTTTCTATATGTTTAAGCTTTGACAACAAAGTTATAAATTCTAAATTAAATACTATCAAGGACATTATAGGTTGGATGCCATTATATCATAATTGCCGTTAAACAATAGCGCGAAATACATACAAAGTTGTATACAATTGGAAAATTGACTTTCCAAGACGAAAAATGTAACTCCCAAAACCCAATCAATGAATAATAGAAACACCCAGTGGCTATGGAGGCCAGTAGAGAGAAAATGTCATGCTTTGCTCCAACAAAGGAACTCCAAAGCCACCCTTCTCCGTATTCACGCCATAATGCTTCGAAACGCCGTTGATAGCAACGTCAATCTCCTCACCAAGCTCATTTCCAGCTTCTCCGTCGGCGACCCAGTAGCTGGAATCAGCCATGGACGCCGCGTGTTCGACACAAGTCCCCAAAAGGACGACACTTTCCTCAGTAACACCATGATAAAGTCCCACATGGGAGTTGGCCAATTCGCCGAATCAACACTTCTGTATAGAGATTTACTAAGACACACTAGTTTTGAACCGGACAATTACACGTTTTCTAGCCTTTCCAAGTGTTGTGGTGCAAGATTAGTGTTGTGGGAAGGCTTGGAAGTTCATAATCATGTGTTGAAATATGGGTTTGTGTCGAATTTGTTTGTGGCGACTTCCTTGGTTGGTATGTATGGGAAGTTTGGTGAGATGGGTTTTGCTAGGAAGTTATTCGATGAAATGCTTGACAGAAGTTCAGTCTCATGGACAGCTTTAATTGGCGGTTATTTGAAGTGTGGATGTATTGGTATTGCTGAAGGACTTTTTGATGCAATGCCTGAGAAAGATGTAGCTGCATTCAATGTGATGATTGATGCTTATGTGAAGAAAGCAGATATGGTGTCAGCAAATAGATTGTTTGAGGCCATGCCAGAGAGAAATGTGATTTCTTGGACTAGTATGATCGACGGGTACTGCAGTACTGGTTACGTAAATGAAGCCAGGGTGTTGTTTGATGCAATGCCGGAGAGGAATTTGTTCTCTTGGAATGCAATGATTGGTGGATACTGTCAAAACAAACAGCCACAAGAGGCTTTGAAATTGTTTCATGAGTTGCAGATGGGGACGACATTGGAGCCAGATGATGTTACTGTTGTTAGTGTGTTACCAGCTATTGCTGATTTGGGTGCTTTAGATTTGGGTAACTGGGTCCATCAGTATGTGAAGAGGAAGAAATTAGATAGATCTTCAAATGTTTGCACTGCTTTAGTTGATATGTATAGCAAGTGTGGGGAAATTGCAAAAGCCAGGGAATTTTTTGATGAGGTAAAAGTAAAAGAGACATCAAGTTGGAATGCTTTAATTAATGGATTGGCGGTCAATGGATCCGCTAAAGAAGCTTTAGGGTTGTTTGAGGAGATGAAGAGTAAAGGATTCAAGCCAAATGAGATTACTATGCTTGGTGTTTTGTCAGCTTGTAACCATGGTGGATTGGTGGAGGAAGGCAAGAAATGGTTTATAGCAATGGAAAATTATGGGCTTACTCCGGGAATTGAGCACTATGGTTGTCTTGTCGATCTCTTGGGGAGGTCAGGGTGTTTGGAGGAAGCCGAAAACTTGATCGAAACCATGCCTTATGAGGCCAATGGAATAATATTGAGTTCCTTTCTATTTGCGTGTGGTTATGCCAAAGATGTTACAAGGGCTGAGAAGGTCAAGAGAAAGGCAATTGAGATGGAACCGTGGAATGATGGAATCTACATTATGTTGAGGAACTTGTATGCCACCGACAAAAGGTGGAGTGATGTTGAAGACATTAAGGGGTGGATGAGGAGAGAAGGGGCAAAAAAAGAGGCAGGTTGCAGTACAATTGAAGTTAATGGTATGGTTTGGGAATTTTTAGCTGGAGATAAGATACATCCACAGTGTGAGGAAATACGTCTTCTATTGGAGCATTTGCGGTTGTACATGAGAGGTCAGGATACACCTTATAGTAATGATATTGGATTGGCTGAATTTTGAATGACGACTATCTTGCCAATACTACATGTGTTTCACAGCTTGTATATACTGGTGTTTTCCCTCATATCTCTGATGTCAGCCTTGAGGTTAAAGAATAACATGCACGACAATCAAGATGGGCACAAAGACCACAACCTTTAAGGAGACATGATTAACACCCTTACCTTCCCCAAAACGGTGCCCTACTAATGTGTTGAACTGATTCTTTGTTAAGAGTGTAATTTATAAACTAAAGTTGTGAACCATAAGAAGAGCCTCAGACTGAAGGTCAAGAGAAAACCAGTACTTGAATGTCAGTGTTGGTTTGGAATCAGAAATGTCCGCTGCACAAGTATGGTTCTTTTGGAATTACTGTTGCATGATAAAGACAGAGCGTCATGTGGGAGTCCATTGTGTAGATTCCTGCTAAAGCTAAAGCTTGATATAAGTCAAGAATCTACACCACAAGCTCCCACATGATGAAAGTTTGTAACTTTAATGTTGTTGGTTAGGTATCAGAATTGTCCCTGGCACAAGATATGGTTCTTTTGGGATTACTGTTGCATGGCAAAATTTAGAGCATCATGTGAGAGCCCATCGTGTAGATTCCTGCTTAAGTCCAAAGCTAAATCTTGATGAAAGTCAGGAATCAGATATAGCAAACCAATGGAAAGGTAGTTACTGGATTCTTTGCTTGCACACATCACCTAGACAGACAAACAAGCCATTCCTAGTCTTTCTTTCTCGTTCTTTATATACTTTCATTGAATCTATTTGTTCATATTGACAAAGATGGGTCTAATCATGAGCTTCATGGGAAAAGGTCAATCATCTTCACTTTCTTTTAAAACTTATACTTTTGCTAATCATCTCTATTCGTCACCTCGTATTTTCTGGGTTTCCCCTCATTCCCCCAAGTCAAGTTTCTTTGAGCATAGCTGTCGTTTGTACATTTTATGTTCAGAAGCCAGTGACATTTGTAAACGATAACCATTCAACTGTACAGGATTGCCGACACAGTTTATAGGTAAGGTGACGGGAAAATTTCACGAGTCTTTCGTGAATAAAAGTATCACGGATTTTGAAGGGTTCCATCTGGCAGTTCTTGACATGTTCGTGTAAGATTCTTTGTCCAAAACTCTGATAAACTTATGTTGATACAACGATCTTTAACTACCAAAGAAAAATGAAGATGCAATTGGCCTTATTTATAAATATATTATCATGTGGGTGTCCGACTAACTGCCAGCATCTGGCTTGTTCTTAGGATATTCCTAGCTAAATGAAACTATAGAACCATTATCCTTAGGTAACGCTGAAATTTCTTTTTTCCACAGCACTGTGAATGATGCGTTGCCTGGTAAGCACTGGATTGTGCCTTCGCGTGACAAAATTGAGGTGATTGTCTCTCTCTCTCTATATATATATAAATGCGCGCACAGACACACACAAACAACTGGTTCTTAATGCATCTTTAGCAAATATAGGAGTGTTTTAAGGAGTGGGAGCAACTCGATGAAGAAGGCAAGAAGGAGAAGGTCCTGAAGTTTATGGAGGAGAACATAAAACTAAACAGGTTAGATCAGACTTCGCTCATCATTGGGCTGGCAACACCGCCTGCAGCAATGGCAGCCAAGAGAGCCGGTGAAGGTGTTCCTCAGCTCAAATTTATTAAATCCATTCCAGACGTGCTGTTTGTACCTGCTGCTACATTGGCTGCTCTTGCGTCAGTTAAGCTTTCCAGAAAGATACTCCTCCAACACGCAGCATCTGAAGACCGTCTAATTGAAAGAAACCATCCTGGAACTTCGGATTCTTAAGCTTCGCGATGACAATTTTCAAATTGGTATACAAGTTTGTTTAGCTGTTATTCAACAGTTCTTACCAGCCAAATGTAAAAAAGAAACATCACATTTGATATGCATATAACAGTTGGAGATAATCAATAAAACCATGCACATTTTATGTATACTTAGAATAAGGAATTAATGCATGCTCCTTATTAGATGAACTGGTTTCAAACCATTCCTACCACTACCAGTCAAATATAAGGGAGTGTCTCATTATACAAAGTATTTCACAAATTTATGAGGGAAAGAGAATTTCCTCACACTTAGGTTTGTGACACATAGCGCATTAACATATACAGTGGTAAACCACAAGGTAAATTCAAGAAACTCTTCCAAGTTAAAAGGGACAAGGATAGTGCCCACCCTGACATGTGAACAGACCTCAAAATGAAAAGGGGCCACCTTTCTTGGCATCTATTATACAATAGATCAGATGATGGGTGACAACTCAATGCTATGCTACAAAAATATGACCACTAACATGTTTTCCCCTGAAACACATTTGCTAACCAAGGAGAATATACTCCCATATGCCCACCTGAAACACGTTCATACATCCAATACAACATGTTGCACATAAACAATTAATGAAACAACAGGACAGCTGAAGCACTTGTGGTATAAAAAGATCAAACTGAAATTCAGAGGTTAATCAGAAAAAAAATTAACTCAAAGGATATTTAAGAGGGTTGGAATTCGTTTTGTTGATGGTTAGGTAGAGTTAACCTCTTTAATTTTGCAAAATTTTATTTCTTAACCACATCGTAGCCTTTAGTATGTATTGATGACTCCCTTCAACTTGTCTAACTATCAGATTTTATTTGTATGTTATTTGAGTAAGAATAGGTTTAGCTGTTTATTTTTTGTCATGGTGGTTATCCTAATATATTTCCTGTGTTATTAGTAAGAATATCACCAGAGATTGGTACTTATTTGTAATTTAAATCTACTAGCTAAAGATTGTGAAGGAGGACTCTTATTTACACAAAACATCTCGCATTCACGCATGGTTCGAGAAAGCATCGTACCCGGAAGGGTGTGATGTAGGCAGCCTACCCTAATACAAACATTAGTGGCTGCTTCCATGGCTCTCATTAATCAATTATCACCACTACAAATTTCTATGGAAAAAGATACTGTATAGCCGCCGTAAAATAATAGCCAAAAAAATGTATATATTTTGCATATATATATTCTGTACGTTATATACAAAAATTATAACAAGTTTAATACACTTTTTTGGGTATCAAATGTAAATAGTTTTTGACACGGGCTAAAAATAATAACACCCCAGTTTCTATTTCATTTGATCATTTACACAGCTATATAGAGTGTTTTCTAATTCAATCTCTTTTCTCTTTTAGAGTATTTGATAAGAGCAAAAATAAAACTCACATAGTCAAGTGTCCATGCAAGACACGTTAACTAAGTGTGAGGGTATAATCCACAATGGGCTAATGATGTTCTTTTCTTAAAATGAAATGCTTGAAATAACATTTTTAATCGGTTAATAAGTTGTATCATAAGATTATATTTTGATGATGCTTAAGTGTTCCAATTTCATACTCAAGGGGGCAAAGTTGATATAGTTCGAAGTTGAAGCCACACCCGTCCAAAACTTGGAATTAATACGTTCCTATAATCTTTTGCCACGTGACTTGCATTTAGTTATGGTCAACTACCATGACTCTATCCTATTTCTCCTACTAGTTCGCACTTATGTTCTACCAAACAAACTCTCTTTTTTTTCTTACTTCAGCTAATCTTCTCTTCCCACGTTTTTTCTAGACACTAATTTGAGTTTGGTGTCAGTTCTTGGAACAAGTAGTAAGCTAGTGAATCCAAGATTTATATATATATTCCCCTTTTAAAATAAGATCATATTATAAAGTTGTTGGGTCTTCTCCAATGAACTTCATGTTGATATTTATTGTCATATTGACCCTTCAGTCAATCAATACTTATTCTCTTCCTTTTGTTGTCTTTCATGGTAAAGTAAAGTTCTCTTCTTTTATATTGCTCTACTATGTCAATGTGTAATGTTGTTTTGTGTGACTGCTCATTTTGTTGAATAATCTTGAAAATAAGGTGTTAGAGATGATTAATTAGCTTGAGTATTGTGCTCATCTGTAGTGACTAATTGCCTCTCAGCTTCTCTTGGAAGGGGAAATATTTTTGTTCTCTAAGCTCCCGCTATGCGTGGGTTAGGGGAAGGGCCGAGGCTCTATCGTACGCAACCTCCTGGTCACATGGTAGACCACGGGTCAAACCCGTGACCTCCTGGTCACATGGCAGCAACTTTACCAGTTACGCCAAGGCTACCCTTCTTCGTCCATTTCTATACATAGTTTGAGAAAGTGTTGTTTCCCTTTTTATATAAAAGGCTGAATAAACCATCCAAACTTTTGTATAATTGAACTTAAGAGCATATGAATGTAAAAGAGTCAACAAGAGTAGAAAAGGTTTATTGGTGTTGTGTTGATATGGATTACAAAATTACTTCACTGTGCCTTTGTTTCCATGGGAACATTTAGCAGTCACCTAACTTTCTTCTTAAAGCATATATAATAGGAACAACAATTATTTATTGCCCATAATTATTGGATTCTACATTGTGTAAATATCTCGAGATAAGCTATGTTTATATATCAGGAATATCAGATAAATGCAGCAATGAAGGAGTCAGCTATTTCACTGAGCTTCTAAGCAACTGGTCTGGCTCTCCAGGATATTGCATGTAAGCATTAACATTATCACTAAGTCAACATACTCTACTATCAACTTGTTATAAATGATGATTTTGCCTTTAATTTTCAACTTTAACACTAAATAAACTCCAAGGGTAATCTCTGAATTTGTTCTGTTTGCGCAGAGAAATAGGTAACGGAGCGTGGGACTCCTGGTTTATGCCTTTTACCAAGCAGGTGACTTCTGTTCATCAGCCTGACTCTGATCTCCTCTGATTCATCATCTTGGATAATTAAAGAAATAATGATGATTAATATGCTTCTTATTTTTCCTTTGTAGGTAGACATTGCCTGTGATAAGGTAGAGAAGTAGTTTATACTGGTTTTTTAACTGATCTAATTCCAATTTTTTCAGTCTCATTATTCCTTTTTTAACTTATATATAGGTGAAGGAAATAGATGAGCTCAGTGAGGGTTACCACATAATTGGTCTCTCCCAGGTAGAGAACTTCTGCTCCCTGGAATATTCATTTCCAATCCTCAAAGAATCTGCCCAGAATCAACAATATATAATAGTCAACTGTAATACTCACCTGTTATTTCATTTTTAGTTCTTACAATTTTTGTTGCAATTATAACCAATTCCCATTAACTCGGGACAAGATCGTTGTTTTCACAATCAGCTCCATGATATTTCATTTAGAAATGCTCAGTGGACCACTGTTATTGTAACCAAATCTATAAAAAGTTCTGTTAGGTTCTTAGTAGCAGTTGTCGACTTTCCTCTTTTACTTCAGATAGATTTTCACTCTTTCCCTCTTAGCAGACCAAGTCACTCTTCAGCATTGAGAACTTAATTCTGAAAGATGTCTAATTTTGATAAGAGTCTAGCTATCTCAGGTTTATATGATATAAAAAATAATATTCTTTCTGTTTCTACATGAACTATAAATTTCACATTGAGAAACTCAGATGCTCAGACTCACCAAAAACTGCAGCACATTTGTCTCAATTAATAAGATTGCTGGAAATGACAGCATTATATGTATTACAATGAAGAGTGCTTAGAATTTCCATGCATAATTTAATCTCCTTTTTTGGTATTCCTATAGACCCCCTTTCATGGTAGCATTGTTTGCGTTCATTTCTTTTGGTTTTGTGATTCCCTCTTAATTTTTTTAGGGAAACATGGTTGGCAGAGGGCTTGTTGAGCTCTGTAGTGATGGACCTCCTGTAAGTTAAAATCTTTGATCTAACATTTTCTTTACAAAATCTTCTGCATGTATAATATCAACTAAAATGGATATACAGCTTCCCATTGAATCCCCCCCC
>MU666719.1:29555-60529 GCA_026770625.1 Nicotiana glauca
CCCCCCAACACACACAACGCCCCCCCAAAAAAAAAGAAAGAAAACCTAGCTTCCCAGGTAAAAATCTTCAAATGACATTGCCCTATTCCTCAATCTTAAACAGCTTAGACATGAGACACACTTAAGGAAGAATGGAAACTACATACTTGTTGAGCATAATAAAAGATGAAGAGACCTTGCTCCAGTTAGTTGTCTCCTCTGAAACAGCTATAGCTAGATTGGATTGCTAAATATGATGTGAAACGAATGCCAGAAATAAATGGCTTCTGGAAAATAAATATCGTCCTAAGATGGCTCTCGTGGAAAAAAAAGTGAATCATTCAAAAAAATCTATACTAAATAGCATACCATATTTAGCATAGGATGTTGTTTAGTACTTTCTCCGTTTCAATTTATGTGAACCTATTTCCTTTTTATTCCGTGCAAAAAAGAATGACCCCTTTCCTTATTTGGAAATAATTTACCTTTATGCAATGATTTATAGCCACACAAAATATATGTGCCTTATTTTACACCACAAATTCAAAAGTCTTCTCTCTTTTCTTAAACTTCATGCCCAGTCAAATGGGTTCACATAAATTGAAACGGAGGGAGTATATAGTTTCACGGATGAAGACATTGTCAAGTACCTTCCATCAAACATATAAGACAACGCCAATGCAGCCATAAAGCGTGCCATTTTCGAGACAGATGACGAGCAGAGATGAACGAGGGCAGGAACCCCTCCTTCCTCCACTATACGAAAAGCATTACCAGGGTTGAAAGCAAGATTCCAGAGAGCCCCAGCTGCAGTCTCATGGACATCCTGGAAAGAGAAAATTTTAGGAATATACAAGCATAATAAGCCTCATACTCCAGAGAGCAGAAAAACTTATTTGATTCAGAGTACATGCAAATCAACAAAGCAGCGGCTTCACAGGTTAGTTTAAAACCGCTTGTAGGTACATAAACAAATGTCAAATCTATGCTACATCTACAGATCGCAGTTTAACCAAAAAAACATCAGTGATTATGTGAAAGACGCCATCAGAACTACTATCCACTTGCAGCTCTTGTACTTGGATACTTTAGCACTTTCAAGGTGGAATTAGTAACAGCTCCACTAGCCAATATGCAATGGAAGAGTTTAGACCTAAAACTACTCCAGAGTACAGAAAGATTCTTTAATACTACATTTACCTATTAAACTATGCAACTCTGAGGAACATATATTTTTATTAAAGCGTAGCCATCATTGGACAGGCTGGTTAAATCTTCTTTTTAAGTTTGAAGAGCTAGCTAACTCCGGCTAAAAAAATTCCAGAGGAAAATGGAAAAACAGTTTACCAATAAATGATACAACCTTAGATGCAAAAAAGTGATTTACTTTCCCTTTAACATAACCATGTTGAGGTGCCCAAATTAGTAGTAGCATAATTGCTAGGTACTGAGAACCACGGGTCGATCTCCCTAGAAAAGATTTCTAGCTGCCGAATCTATATTTAAATTTACAATCTGTTCTGAAACAAAATAAAGAACCAGGCAGGCAAGAAAACGTTTTGATAGAAGAATCGCATTATAAAGATTTACCTCAGCATCAGATCGTGCAAGTGCTATAAGTGGCGCCACACCTCCTTCTCGTCCAATGGCAATACTATTGCAGGATTCAATAAATTATGAATTGTATTAATATTCAATCAAGTAAAGAGAAAGCAAATTGTGCAGTTACAACATGGCTATAAATTTAACCATAAAGCAATAGGCAGAAACATGAAGAGATGAACTTTCATATTCAATTAGTATGTTGCAACGCTCAGGACATAGTGGTTTTAAGTTATGCTCATCTCCATCCAATTTCTGTTGGCATCATGTTGTACGTGTACCCCTTTCTGTTACCTACCCAGAGTAATGGTGTGTAATGTAATATGGCAATGTTGGAGAAGAATTATTGTGGTGACCTTAGTAAGTTATGAGTTAAAAATGATTATGGGACACGAAGAGGCGGTGGAAGATAGAGTTTGGGATAGAAAGATGGGCATAATAACAAAATAATCCAAACTCAGAGATGAGGGTGGAATGAGGTGGTGGCAGTGCCAGAGCAGGAGATCCTCTAGTTGTACATGGACTAATAGCACATTACATAATTTCAAGAAGATTTTTATGAGGGTTATCAGATGGATTGAGTTTCAAATATGGTGTCTATAGTCCTCTTCGCATCCCCCTTGGATCCTTTTTAATAAAACTGTTACCTACCGAAAAATAAAATAACAAAGGAAACAAACTACCTGACATACAAAAATAAATAACTGCAGCTTTATTAAAAAAGGAAAAGTTATGGTAGCCATTCAGCCTGATATGGTTCATAGATGCAGTAGGCAAATTGCCTGTACAAAGATCTTCGCAGAGATTAATAAAAGCAGAAATAGGTTCACGCAGTATGATACCTATGACAAAATAGATATACTAATCTAGCAACAACAACAACAACAACCCAGTATAATCCCACTTAGTGGGGTCTGGGGAGGGTAGTGTGTACGCACACCTTACCCCTACCCTGGGGTAGAGAGGCTGTTTCCAAATAGACCCCCGGCATCCTTCCCTCCAAGAACTTCTCACCTTGCTCTTGGGGAGACTCGAACTCACAACCTCTTGGTTGGAAGTGGAGGTTGCTTACCATCTAGCATCTATTAAAAATCTAATAATTTTACAGACCTGTTTGCTTCTGACACAGACAATCCCCACAAAGCACCAGCAGCCCTCTCCTGCAGACCAGGAGAAGCATTTGCGCACGAATGTGCAAGAGCAACCTGGCAAACAGACAAGATAAAAGGAATACATCACTCTTCAACTTAGAAAGGAACACGGTTCGGAATTCTAATATTCTGTAGAAATGTATGAATAAAGAAAGAAAACCATCATTTCAACGCTCATTAAAGCAAATCAAAAAAACCGAAACCGGTGTGATACCACATAATTAGTATCATGTACAGCAACGGCCGGCGCAGAATTTGCCAGCAGTATAGTGAATATTTAGCAAATTACAAGTCACAACAAGAAGGATTGCTTAGAAGTCAGTGATGGAGTTATCATTCTTGGATAAGGGAATTTAAAACCATGATGAAATCACCTTTATTTCCTCGACAACAGCAGACTGCTAAAGCCTATTAGGAATTAATGTTCCCTTAAACAGAGAAGAAGCTTTTCTCCACTAGTTTCGACATACAATACTTGTTCCCTCAGGCCTCTTTGTTCCCGTGAACAATATGGATGCTGATAATGAGTGATGCGATAATGCTGTCAAAGCTAAAAGTCTAGTACCAGTATATTTAGGCTCCTTCCACTTTTCAGCTGAGCATTCTTAAACTACCAACTAGACCAAGTCAGCAAAATGTACAGTAAATTTGGGAAAATATTATCTTGTATGGGAAATCTGTGACTTAGTATGGAAACATGACACTTGCAACAATTCTCAACTCCAAAGCTCAAGCTATTGCGATGTATGGAACATTGTATGTCCATAACTAATAGTTTCAAGGAAACTGAAAATAGTAAGGACAAAATTAGATTAACGCCATACCAAAGCCTCAACACCACCAGCTGCCGCAATTGCTTCACGATTTCTGTCATCAAAAGATAGATTCCATAACGCTCCAGCAGCTTCTTGCCTAAATCACAGCAAGGAAAGCAAAATAAATGAGATACAAAATATACTTGTCAAACGAAAAGCAAGGAGATATGAAAAATGAACCTAAGGTGACAGGTGTTTAGGATCATGAATTCTGTTTCACATTGTTTATGCAGAAAATCTGACTTTGAAACTAAAAGCAAAAAGGTTCCATGTATACCAGCTTGAAACTAATAGAATCTAGTGAGTGGAACACTCAAGTCAAGAAATTGATGCATTAACATGTTAGAATGTGCTTATATTCAAAATGTGTCTAGATTTATCAAACTTGAGGTCTCCGTGTGACATATAGGTCACGGGTTCGAGCCTACTTATCAAAAAGAAAATGTCACAAGTTCAAGCCGTGTCAGCCACTAACGCTTGTGTTAGCGCAAGCTGCCTACATCATACCCCTTAGGGTCCGGCCCTTCCCCGGACCCTACGCGAACGCTAGATACTTTGTGCACCGGGCTGCCCTTTTTTTAATCAAGCTTGAGCTGGAGATGAATATATAATATTACATACAATATTGTATATTTAATTGTAGAATAACTACTTGAGTTGTTAGACAAGTGACTAATTTTTTTTTGATAAAGGTAACATATTATTTAAGCGTAGCACAAAGGCTGTGCTAAGGCCATAGATACATATATCAAAAACGAGCAAAACCACACTATCTTCTAACTCCTACTACAGTGATCCTATGATATCTATCATTGAATCTACATCGTGTACAAAATCTTCCTTACACCAAAAGTGAAACAAAAATAAGCAGTTCATCTTGATCTTCTGTAAGGAGTTGTTGTGTCCTTCAAAACACCTATTGTTTTTTTCCATCCAAATTGTCCACCATATACATCCCGGGATAGTCTTCCACCACTTTTTTTGTTTGATCAGGTCTCCTGAGAAATTCCAGCAAGCAAGCAGCTCCCCTGTACTCCTGGGCATGGCCCATGACAGCCCTTTCATGTTCAAAAATAGTTGCCATAAAGTTGTAGCCAACTTACAGTGTATAAATAAGTGGCTACTACTTTCGGCCTCATTTCCACACATATAACACCTTGAATGGCATGCCTCTTCTCATTAGATTGTCTTGTGTTAGACAAGCATCCCTGGCTGCCAACCATACAAAGCATGCTACTTTAGTTGGTATTTTGGCTTGCCATATTGTTTTCCAACTCCATAATTGGGTTTGCTGACCTTGATTGTTGAGCATTTTGTATGTTGAGTTTACTGTAAAAGAGTCACTCCTATGTCTTGTCCATTTCAACATATCCTCATCCACTGTAGTCCCCTTGAACTGATCTAGAACATTCAGAAATTCAGTGAATCTAGGTAGTTCCCAGTCATTTAGCTCTCTTCTAAAGTTGAAAATCCATCCGTGTTGATCCCAGTTGTCTTCCACCGTGGCTGCATTATTCAAACTCAGAACTTTCATGTCACTGAAAAGGTCTTTTAGAGGTCCATGTCCCAGCCAGTTATCATTCCAAAAGGATGTTTTCCTCCCGTTCCCTAGTACAATAGAAACATTTTCCACAAAAAGCGGCCAAAAAGCCCTGATGGACCTCCATACACTAACCCCATATGTTGTTGTCACTGCTCTAGGTATCCATTGTCCTTCTAATCCATATTTTTCATTGATGACCTGTCGCCATAGAGTTTGATCTTCCCTACCAAGCCTCCAAAGCCATTTCATGAGTAGGCTTTTATTATGTAGTCTCAAGTTTCTTATGCCTAAGCCCCCAGATTTCTTGCTTTGCGTCAAAACATTCCATTTTACCAAATGGTAACTTCCCTTCTCTTTATTTCCTTACCAGATGAAATTCCTTCTCATAACATTGATCATTTTCTCTATTTTTGTAGGAATAGGAAAAAGGGACATCATGTATGGGGGAAGTGCATCTAAGACACTGTTAACCAAAGTTACTCTGCCCCCAGGGATATGTACTGGCTTTTCCACTTGGCCAATCTTTTCTCACATCTTTCTAACACCCCACTCCAAATATCTAACGACTTGATTTTAGAACCCATTGGCATACCTAAGTAGGTTGTTGGAAGAGTTCCAACTGTGCATCCAAGAACACCTGCCAGCCTTTGTATATTAGTTACCTCATTTACTGGAAAAATAAGGCTTTTCCTCCAATTGACATGTAGACCAGACACTGCCTCAAAAATTATTAGAATTAACCTGAGATGTCTTAACTCATCTTCTTTTGCATCACAAAATACCAAAGTATCGTCTGCATATAGTAGATGAGTTACCTGCATTCCACCTACAGTACTTGCCACCTTAAAACCATTCATCCACCTATTGTAATTTGCTACCTTTGTCATGTTATTTAGACCTTCCATTGCTATTAGGAACAAAAAAGGGGAGAGAGGGTCACCCTGTCTCAAACCTCTATATGAAGGGAAGAAACCTTCTGGGCAACCATTGATGAGAACAGAGAACTTGACTGAGCTTATACAGAATAGCCTCCATCTAATCCATTTTCTTCCAAAACCCATAGATTTCAGCATTGTAAGAAGAAAAACCCAGCTCACATGATCATATGCTTTCTCAATATCAAGTTTGCAAAGAATTCCAGGAGTCTTCATCTTTAGCCTTGAATCAACACATTCGTTAGCCACTAGTGCTGCATCCATTATCTGTCTCCCCTTTATGAAAGCCATCTGATGCCTATCTACTAGCTTGGAGATCACAGTTTTCAATCT
Source organism: Nicotiana glauca (assembly GCA_026770625.1). Lineage (NCBI taxonomy): Eukaryota > Viridiplantae > Streptophyta > Magnoliopsida > Solanales > Solanaceae > Nicotiana > Nicotiana glauca. The sequence goes on from MU666719.1 coordinate 35,914, forward strand.
CTCGGTCAAAATATTAGAAATAATTTTGTACACAGACCCAATTAAGCTAATAGGCCTAAAATCTTTTAACTCTCGAGCTCCGGTCTTCTTTGGTATAAGGGCTATATATGATGCATTAAAGCTCTTCTCCAAAAACTCCTGTGTATGAAAATTCCTCAAGGTTTGCATAACATCTTCCTTTACAATATCCCAGCAAGAAAGGAAAAAACCCATAGTACATCCATCTGGCCCAGGTGCCTTGTCTGAAGCACATAATTTAACTCCTGCACAAACTTCATCCTCTTCAAATGATCTTTGTAACCACTACTTCTCACTCTCAGTTATACAAGGACAATCAGCCAAAACAAACTCTGGTCTCCATTCCTCTGTTTCAGTGTAAAGTTTTTGGTAGAAGGATATAATTTCCCCTTTTATAGTCTCTGGATTCTCCACTGTCACACCATTAACTTTCAGCTTATCAATTGTGTTATTTCTCCTGTGTGCATTTGCCATTCTCTGAATTTTGTGTTCATATCCCCTTGCTTGAGCCAAAGAATTCTAGATCTTTGTCTCCAAGCTATCTCCTCATTTTTTGCTATATCTTCCAGCTCCATGAACATGCTGGCCTTACGCAAAAGTTCATCTTCAGATAAGTTTCTGGGTTTCCTGTATAGCATCCATTTCTGCCATTGAACTTAGAAGTTGAGTTTTTCTTACTTCAAAGTTAGCATGATTTGTACCATTCCACTCTTTTAGCTTTCCTTTCAGTATCCTCAATTTTTTTTATTTTTTTTTTATTTGCACCGGGTGTCCGAGTCTCTATGAGCCCCGAATAATCCCGGGGGTGCACAGGCCCTTGGCAAGGAGTTTCCCGCAAATGCACTACGGTTAATTCAGATTTTACCCAGTCCGATGACCCTCAGAAATTGTTTGCACCCAGTGGGTTTCGAACTTGAGACCTTGAAAGGGAGCATACCCCAAGGCTCAAGTCAATTGCCACCAATTTGCAAGCCAAAATATAATCAGGTCTACCTGCACCTCAAAAGAAAGCCACCACATTTTCACCATATCCGTAAAACCTGCCACCTCGAGCCACCAATTCTCGAACTTGAAATAAGACTTATGAATCTCCCATTCTCCACATTCTAACAGTAGGGTAGCATGATCAGAAGAAACTCTAGGTAACAACGTCTGGGAAATATTCTTCAATTCATCGTTCCATTCCGTAGAGAATAGAAACCTGTCTATCCTTGAAAAAGATTGTTGGTTGTCACCCTTTGCCCAAGTAAAACTTCCTCCGACAAGAGGAGGATCCACCATTTCCATGTTATTAATGAAATCAGAGAATTCTCTCATGGATCTTGTTATTCTCCTGCAATTTCTCCTTTCATTTACATATCTAGTTGTTTAAAATTCCCGCATATTACCCAGTGACCATCAAAAAGTCCCCTAGTATCAGCAATTTCCATCCACATAAGTTGTTTTTCCTTCCACCCTGTTGCATGGTGCATATACCCCTGTGAGATGCCATGAGAACTCATCTGTCACCGAGCTGAATCTACAAGTAATTGTGGATATTCCAGTGACGATCACCTCTTCTCTCCATACCCTATTATCCCATAAAATAATAATCCCCCCACTTCTCCCGTTTGATTGCAAGCAGCCAAACTCTACCCTTCTATTTGTCCATATTTGCTTGACTAATGGTTCAATATTTCCCTGTAACTTAGTTTCTTGAAAGCAATAAATGTCTGCTTTCCACCTTTGTATCAAACTTTTCACTAACCTTCTCTTTTCCCTACTATTCAGTCCCCAAACATTCCACGAGATAATTTTTATCTTCATGGTTCACCTCTGGATATTGACCTCCCCCTTGCTCTTTTCCCCTCATCTTTATACGTCACATTGAAAACCAGTTTTTCTACTTCTTTTGCCCCTTTTTGTTTTGGAGTACCAAAGTTGGCAGTAGGAGTTTCTGTCATCTCCTCCTTCCTTCTGGCGTCTAGTTTCATAAAAAGAGATAGGGCCTCCCCTTCACAACCTTTGAACACTGCCCCCATATTCCTTGCTCAACCTCAATATATTCCTATGTACCCATAAAGTTGCCTCCATTTCGGCTTCTTGGAATTGAACTTGAATTGGGTCAACATCTTATATCTCTCATGCATCTGCACCTCTATATTGAATTAGCTGTTGTTGATTCTGATTATCAAGCATCAGAACCTCCCCCTCAATTTCCCCCTTTTGTGTGTCATGAACCGTGTGACTTCCATCATCTTCCAATTGAGATAATAACTGTTGAGCAGCTGCTGATTTTTCATTTTGCTCTATCAGGTACACCACTGTATGTTTACATGCTTCTATCTCAAGGAATAGAAAGTCTGGCCGCTCCATTTGCTTGGGTAAATTAAAAACCCTATTCAGTTCCTCACTTATGACATCGGGCCCACAGTTTAGAAATGCATAAGCTTTTGTTCTTGCTAGATTGTCCCCACAATTGTCCTTAATAGAACTCGGGCTTTTTGCATTAGCCAATTTTGTAGAATCTGCATCTTTTATTTTTTGTAAAAACTTTGGCTTCTCGTGAGCTTGGCCCGCCTTAGTATTTTCCTTAATCTCATTAGAGCAATTCCCACGCTCGATGGCACGTGGGCTACCACTATCAATTTTTGAATTAAATGGCCCTTTTACTGCACACAGGTGCCTAGATCCCTCTTTTATGAAAATAGTGCCTGTATCATCACATTACTTAGGACGTACTTCCACTCCTGCATCTTCTTGAAAAACTTTCACGGTCGTCGGAATTTCACTCCACAATGGTAAGGAAAAAAGCATTCCTCCTTCTACTTCTACGACTCTAGGGATCTTTTCAGCCGGTCCCTTAACTTTGATGCGAGCCCACCTCATGTGATTTCGCAGTTGCGTCTCTTCCTCCGTCTCAATCCAGCCACCACATTTTTCTCCGATAGCTTTCATGATTTCTGGTGACCATAGATGTAACGGGAGTCCAAGAATCCTCACCCAAATCCAGTCGAATTTTGTTTCAAAAGGATAACAAGCTGATGTCGGGGACCACCAGCTCAGCAATAGAGTAGCATTCTTCCATCTCCAGGTTTCCTCCATAGTCTGCTCTGCCATCCTTCAGGTGGGGAATTTGAAAAGAAATTGTAGTCCATTTAGTTCATAGACTCCAACAGCATTGCTCCACTTGTTGTTTACCCATCTCCGAACTTCTGTGCGTGAGGGGATTAAATCTAGTTCTTTCGAGAACTTGCCAACGATGCACCTGTTCAAAAGCCTTTTGTCTGTTGGCATGGAAGCAACGATTTTGATAGGGCTGCTTTCTGGTGGAATTAACCTGATTTTGGCATTTGATTCTGACCATTTGTTTGAACGTAGGGTATGAGCAAAATCATTATGTAATTTTGGAACCTCTGTTGCTCTTGTAAAGCGAAAGTTTATGTGAATGAACCTTCCTATTTTAGAGGCTATCTCTCCCCACCCTGCATTTAGTTCAAGGCTGTCGGACCAGCCTCGCGAAAAGGCTGTCTGAAGGAAAAAAAGAGAGATCTGGTCTGGATTTGAGACACGCGTCGGCGCGTAGATGAGGGATCGCCGGAGCTCCGGTGCTCGTGGCAGCGCGTGAACTGAATTTCGCCGGTGAAATTTCTGGGGGAGTGGCGCGGCAGGCTTGTCTCTCGGTAGGTGGTTTTGAAATACTAGGATTCATGATTCTCATGCACCTCGGGAAGAGTGCCTGAGAGCATATTGGTTATTCATAACTGTGAATTTCTTCAAGTGACTAATTACTAGCGACATCCTCCCTACGTCCCATTTTATGCAGCAATTTTTGACTGAGCACGGAGTTTAAGAAAGAAAGACTTTTGAAGTTTGTGGTCCAAAACAAGTCATAGGTATTTATGTGTTTATCAATCATTTCATTATGGGTAAGATGAGAAGTTTAAAACTATATATTGTTTCTAAAAACATGAAGGTGCCATTCTTTTTAGACATATTAGAAAGGAAAGTATGCCACATAAAATGGGACAAAAGAAGTAATATACATAGGATGTCATTGAGTAGAAAAGGTTTAATCGTAGAATAACTACTTCCATTGTTAGACTAGTGAATAATTATTTACTACACCATACACTATCCAAGTGAATAATTACTAACCATATCATACATTGTCTGAGATTGCAATATATGAAACCTCTCTTGTGTCTTGTCAATAATCAAGTCAAGAAATCCTCGTTCCTCTTCACATGGTACCTGAGTTTCTACAATCTTAGTAGATACCTAAGTAGTTTCAGATTGCCTTACACTGACCTTGATCAAAAAGATAGCCTTACACTGACTAACCGTACAAAAAATTTCCTACTTATCGTAACTTTACAAGTATTGTCTCTGTGCAGTCATCATTTTGGCGGTACCACCTCTTTTTTAATCTTTTAGGACCACTATCCTGAGCATTGCTACGAAGGTTTATTTTCAATGGACGGCAGGCAAACTTGTTCTTTCCTTGCACCTGCCATATTTGATCAGTCCACAGTTGTCTATAGTTTATGCATCAGTCCATGTTGTTGACCTTTCAAGTCAACATTTGACACTTAAACATGTCAAGTTAGCAGCACATGTATGTTGATTTATCAAGTGGACAGTTCAAATTTTGTCCAATTAGTTATTTTTCATCATCAAGCATGTCTAGTCAACATCACTTTGCTATTCTTCGACACTCATCATGCAGTCAGCGTGCCACCGCCATCAACTTTATGCCAACATACAGTCACCGTCCAGCGACATGCCACTAGCCCCTCATTAGTGCCAAAGCTTCACCTAGCAACAACTTATTTTTTGGTCAACACCTTGTCGCCAACTCGCCACCCAGCACACAAAGCAGAGAAAGCTACCATTTCGAGAATGCAAGTAAGGTTGGCTTACTTGCTATCCTAGTAGCGTAGGTAAGCAGCAAAGGAGGAAAAAACAATTTAGACAATACTACAGTAAAGACGCATTGGGGGAAGCTGGTGAAGCTTCTAGAAGGCAGACCATTGTATAGAAATATCAATTTACCAGTCATGCGCTATCTGAAGCAATAAACTCTGTCGTAAAAGTTCTCTAATACTAGCTCTTCTTTGAGCGACTATCTATTAGAAACTTGCCACAGTACTAGGTCCACTATCTCCAATTGATTCACACATAATGTTTCTTCTATTGGGCTAATGGTAGTGACTCGTCTCCTTCTTTCTGCTTTTGGGTTTGACCTTTTTTCCAGTCCATAGGACTAGCTCCATCACCTCCACTATTCACATTTGTATTTCTCTTCTACAAGAGTAATTGTTTTCACGTGAATCGTCACCTTCTTTCTGCTTCTGGGTTTGACCATCTTTCTAGTCCATAAGACTAGCTCCATCCCCTCCATTATTCACACACGTAATTCTCTTCTACAAGAGTAATTGTTTTCACCTTCTTTCTCTACTCCTAGCTTCAACCCTTTTCTTGATTTTTAAACTATAGTTTGTCTATCGTTCAAAATAACAGCTTTAATTTCCAATTCAATTAGTCAACTCAAAGTGGTGCCTTCAACTTCTAGGTCATCTCAGGATGATATGGGTCAATCATTTGTATCTCAGCTATGGGTTCATTACAAATTTCCTCGCTCTTATTATTAAGCCCAAATCTCCGCTCGCTATTCCTCCATTTTCTTTTCCTGACCCAATGTTGTGTTTCATTTGAACATAATAGTTGTTACACCCCATTGTATGCGCATGCTCAATGTTTTCTTACAAGTCATCAACTGACTTTACAACAACAACAACAACCCAGTATAATCCCACTTAGTGGGGTCTGGGGAGGGTAGTGTATACGTAGACCTTACCCCTACCCTAGGGTAGAGAGGCTGTTTCCAAATAGACCCCCGGCATCCTTTCCTCCAAGAACTTCCCACCTTGCTCTTGGGGAGAATTGAACTCACAACCTCTTGGTTGGAAGTGGAGATTGCTTACCGTCAGAGCAGGCTGATTCTCCATCAGAATGTTATTGTAAATTGTTTGTAGTTTGTCAGAGATTACATGTTGGTGAAAGAGTTCGGGTCATCTTGTTGTACTCAGTGTTATCAAAGACGAAAAGCGCAAAAAAACTCTAAGGTCCATTGGAGCTTTAAGTGTAAAGCACAAATAAAGCGTAAGCTTTATGAAGATGAAGAAAGATGCAAATGGAAAAAAATACAAATATGTATGTGTAATCCAAGACTAACAATTATAAGCATGAATAACAAATATATGGATAAACAAATTAGAAAATATTACAACAAAGTGAACTATTCATTGTTTAGTACCGTCTCTTCAGGGTTACGCTCATTGGTAAGGAAAAGTATGCATTAGAGCCTTGATAACGACACTGAAGCGCCCGCTAAGTGAGGCGAAACGCTCAACATGTTTTAAGCATCGCTTCAGGACTTAAGCACGCCTTTGACAACACTGGTTATACTTATGTTGTTGACTCAATTCATATCATAAACCTTTATAGGTTGTATCCCCAACCTCAAGCACAGTCGACGCTGGTAATGGATTCACTATGCATTTCACACCAACATGAACCTATCGTAAGTGAGATCCACTCCTCATCTCTTCATTTAATTTCAAAAAGACCACATTTCTCCCGGCGATCCAAAAATGCTTTCTGACCATAACTACGCAAATGTCCAAAAATCTTATCCAAGGATGGTTTGATTTTAGTTGTTCTCAGTGGCAAGTAATCACCGCGACCATTTTCTTCCCAATGGAAATTCGAATAAGACATGCAATCATTTCCTTCACCATTACTCCTATTCAACTGCGGGTTTGGATTTGGGGGGGGGGGGGTATCTGCTCTCCCATGATCTGTCATAAGGTCTCTGAATCTTCCCGCTTAACATCTATTCAGGATTCAATCTCGGTTACTGAGCTTTCTTTATCCACAATTTGATTTCCTTAATTTTTTATCAATCACTAATTCTAATATTTTCAATTGGCCACTCTTAGATTACCGCTATTTGGTACCTTGCTTTTTTGGCATCTGTGTGATCTCCTTTGCATGGTATGTTCCTTTGTCCATGATCTTTGAGGTCCCCTATTCAGCTTGACTTTGTTCTTCCTTGACTTCCCACAAACCCATACCATGTTTCTACCACTTCCTTTATTTAGAAAGATTTCTGTCCGATTAAAGAATAAGATTTCTTTTCCAAATTTGTCATGTAGATAAAAAATATAATATTTGTCATGTAGATGATAGATTTTTATGACTCTTCACTTCTCTTATACTAAGCTTGTGTTTTTAAATAATTTAGTTACTATTTCCGTTAGAGCTGGATAAAGTTGGGCAGCACCAGAAATTGCCTGGAATAGTTGCCAGAGAATCAATGTCTTGCTTGTTTCTATGTCTCAAGTAGTCTAGAGAGAAGGGAGAGTTTCTCTCTCCATCCTAGAAGGACCTTTGCTGAATCAATAGTTACATGCAAGAGGCGAGGAAATATAGAAATATTTCACTTCATGTGAACAATACACAAGTGAAATTATGGAAGACAAATTACCTGACTCCATCATGAGGAGAACGAGTAAGTTGCACAAGTGCTTCAAGAGCTCCTGCCTCTTGTCCCACTGCTGCATTGTTACTGTTGCTATCACCATGAGCAGCAAGATTTGCGAGTGCACGGGCAGCCTGGAGAAATAAAATGGATATTATCATAAAACTGACAGCATCAGATATACGAACATACTTTTCACCAAATGGTCCACAAATTGATAGCCAAAACAGCCCAACAACACCAGACACCACAATTTCAGAAACTCGTCTGTCTGTGGTGTTAGATCATACAAGTCCCAACTGGCAGATGTTGCATGTAATCACTTGCATATAAAGAAAAAGAAGGGCCAAGAAGACAGCACAATATCACAGATAACTTTTAGAATTAACTAGAAGTATGAGGAAATTCATATTCCATTGTGCTCAGGTGTATCCTATCCAGTGGATCTGTATATGGTACATGCATGTACAAGCCACCTCCCGTGAGGTCCTATTGCAAACAAAACAGCCAAGAAAATGATGTTCTAGCTTCGAAGTACACACAGGTTCGCTAGTGACCTATCAACTTGAAAGGATGCCCTTTGGTAAAGCACAGGGTTTGATGCATATAAAAGCTTGTTCAGATTTACTCTTGCATTCAACAATTTCCATTGGATGCTCAGACCCTAAATATATGTTGGAAAAGAAAACCTAGAAACTGTCTGCTTGTTATCCTGAACAGTCATACAAAAGTTGCTGACTTCAAAATCTGAAAGAATTGAACCTGCTCTTGAACTCCTTCAGACTTGCAGTTCTGAGCAAGCTTTACTAAAGCATGTACACCACCTACTGTCGCTACTTCCATGCTACATTTGTCATCTGCCGCCAAATTTGCTAATGCACCAGCAGCACGTTCCTAAGAGGTGGCAAAAAATAAGCAATTTACTTACAGCAACATGAGCTGATAATATTCATTTTTATGGCATAAATTGCAAGTAAGAATGCAAGGCATGAGTTTTACTTGCATATGCATATGCTAAAGGCACGTACCAGAACTCCCTCACCACCAGTGACAGACCACTTAAAGATAAGATCTACCAGAGCTTTTACACCACCAGCTTCAGCAATGGCGGCCTGCATTTGAACTTTGTTTAGCAGGAAGCAAATTGCTGAAAAACAAGAAAAGCAACTACAAATTTGACAACCTTATGCTCTTCCCCAACTGAGAGATTCCACAGCCCTCCAGCGGCCTCTTCTGCAACCAACCTATTCATAGACCTTGCTAAGTTTGCTAGGATGCTTATCCCACCTTCCTCTGCTACAGCTTTTGCAACATTGGCGTTCACCGATAAATTTGCTATAGCCTACACATAGAATAGAGATGCATACATATCAATCTTCATCATAAGAGCAAAATAACTTTAGCACATTTTTGGGCCATTTATCAAGTAGTGTCAGAGGGATAAAAGGCAAGCTAATGGATGCTCTTGCAAAACAGAACTGAAATGTACTAGAGCAGCATGAATATGATCTAGCAAATAAAATTCATGAACACCTACCATAAGAAGTTATACAAAATCAAACTAAACATTAAGAGGTTCTATTGACCAAAGCATTAGAAAGAAGTTTCACCTTTGCAGCTTCTGTCTGAAGCCCTTCCCGCCAAGATCTTGCAAGGTTTAGCAGGAGACCTATGCCTCCATCTCGCATTACTGCTTCAGCCCTTCCACTGTGAATACTAGCATTTTCATCATCAATGACAACAAAAGTTGCCAGGCCAGTGGCTGCCCTTTCTTGAACTTCCTCTTGAGCGCTCCGCATTAAACTAAGTAACAGATATGCACCCTGGCTAAGCCAAAAATTGTCCAACCCTTGTGGATTGCTTTCAGCAATTCGCAGAAGTGAATGGGAAAGGATCCATTCCAGCCAATTCATTACATCATCCATTTTTCTATCCTTGGTCTTTAAATTTCTCCACTCCATAAATACATTCCTCTCTTTATTTGTAGTATCGGCAAATAGTGATGCTACTTCTTTAAAAATGTCAGTGAAAAAAGAAAGTAGTAGTTTACCTTTACGATTGTTATTGGAAACAAAGCTGGCATCTTGCTCAAGGACTGGGCAATATAAGGCACACAAGATCTTCAAGCATGGTGAGGACGAAAACAATCTTAAAACGGCATTAGGAATTATATCTGTTCTGGAAACATCTAAGCCCATCAGCTTAGGCAGTTTACTCCAATTCTGTAAAGCCAAACTCCATTTCATATTAGTTGTGCCAGCAACTGACAGGAAGCGAAGAGACAAAACGTTTCCTAAAGCCAACTCATCAACATTGAGACAATCAATGAGACCAATGTCCATTAGATTCCGACAATGCCTAGCCAATGCATTGATGGCATCTCCATCAACTTCACGAATTCCAGAAAGTCTAAGTCTCCGGAGTTGGGGACAGCAAATGGCTATTGCCTTTATTGCATCGCTGCTAATCCTTTCACAAAAATCAGGGCCAAGTTGTAAACTTTCAAGTGACTCATGTCGAGCAGCAATTACAGACAATGTAGCATCTGTGATCTTGCGGCAGTAATCGCCACTAATCTCACACAAACTCTTAGCCTGAAGCTGTATAATCGCGTCTGCAGATTCAGCGCCCCGAAATCTAAGTTTCTGAAGATTCCTACACCTAGGAGCAAGAGCAACAGCAGCATCAGAATCACACTTGTGGGGACGAAGATCTAAAACCTGCCATAAGGATGGTGATACACCTAAAGTTCTCCAAGTGCGGCAGGTGGATGACAAGCTCGCTCGATCACGATAATTTAGACATGAAAATAGCTGGAGTACTGTATCATCCGGCAACCTAGTCCAATCAACTATCCCTCTCTCATCCAAAGTCAAACACTCACCAAGCTCAGGGAAATCAAACTTCTCCTGTCCCCTCCTTGCCAATTTCCTCCGAACCCTCCTGTTCATATCTAAATTCGTATCTTACACGAATTATTTCACAAAACCAGAGTTCTTACACCACTAATAAAAGCAGACAAGGGCAACTTTCAAACACTTGCTAAGAAACAAACAATCATAAGAAACTGACAAGTGAGCGAGGAACAAATGCTTTTCACACAATAAACCCTAGGAAAACCAGAAGGCGACAGCTTCACCAGCAACTAATCAGGTGCTCAAATACAGTAAGATTGGCAAAACCCCAAATAAGCCAAGAATTCTGAGACCCAAAACCAGCAAAGGATGTCTCTTTGTTAACCTCAATATGCCGTAAGCAGAAACCTAACCACCAACATATAGTCACACCACAGCACAATTCAAGATTCAGCTATTACCAAAATGATCAAAACCCAGATATCACCAAATCTCCAATCTTAAATGCAAGATAATGGGCCAAAGTTATAAGTTTTTTCACAAACCTTACTGATTTGGCTTTGTGGGTGTTACGGTAATAAACCCTTTTACTTCCATACTAGGCATTAAATGTATTACCCAAATTAAGAGAATTTGCATTCAAACAAAGCTTCAGTTTTTAGCTCTAATACTATCCAAGACACAAAAATCTATACACTATGATGATGATATTATATATGTATTAAGAGGTATGGATTGGAGAGAGATAAAGAGGAAGAAGAAGGAAAAAAAAAGGGTCGGAGAAAATCAGATATGTAATCTAAGTGGGAGAAACTTAGAGCAACAAAAAAAAAAAAAAAAGGAAAGAAAGCCAAACCCTCAAAGGCCAATTTGTCTACACCTCTCTATCTCTCCTTCTTCTTGTTGGGTATTTTTTGTGTTTGTATTTGTATTCCCCAAATGTAAGAACTCTACTGCAGGCAATTATAGAAAGGGAATGAGATTATCCCGGAGATTTTTGTGATATGGGGTTAAGCGGAGATACATTTGGGTAGATTGTAAAGAAGATTAGTGCTCTAGTGTTTTTCTTTCTTCTTTTTTTTTCTTTTCTTTTCTTTTCTTTTTGAAAATTTTCATACAACAAAAATATGGTTAATATAGATAAAAATTATTTTTCTCGGACTTTTATACCAAATTATGTCAAGTCACCACTCATGACGTGCATTTATTAGTTTGATGTAATAAAAGAACGACAATCTAATGCTTAAAGCATCTCGTGTTTGTGCAGGTACAAAGAAGGATTACATATTAACTTATTAGATTCTTAATAAGATTAGAATAAATATTAATTAAGTGAAATTGTGAAAGAAGTTCATATGTAAAATTCATCATATAAATTTATTGGTTTGATATAAATGAATAAAAAAGGTAGCCTAGTGCACAAAATATCTCGCATTTATACAGAGTCTGGAGAAGAGTCGAACTCCATTAGAATATATCTACTGATACAAACATCAATAGTTAATTTCAAAAACAACTTTAATATTATTCTAAGATTCCCCTTCATTTGTTTGTTAATTTATGGTAGAAGATACATGTCTCTAGTACTAAACAACACGTCAAAATTAGTTTCTCAAGAGACCTCTCGGGCTAAAGGAGAAATGAGTTGGAAATTACTAGCATTTTACCACTTCCTAACAGCAAGAGAAAAAAATATATTATAAATAGATTGCTCAAAAAATCTGAGGTCATCCAGGAAACGATCAAGGCAATCGTTGCTTATAATTTGTTAAAAGGAAATTGGCATTAGTAGGAGCTGCATACCTTTGACTGCTTAGACTTTGAATAAGGCTATTTTCATAACTTTTATAGCAACAAATGCTTCAACAATCACCGGGTTCCAACAACTTATATTGGGGAACCATAGACAAAAATAACCAAAAAACTTAGAGATATTCAAAGTCACTACACTGACGTTTTCCCTTTGCGCATGTATATCGAGTGTCTTCCATCAACAAAGATGAGGTTCATCTCAAGAATATCACAAGTCTTGACTATTGACAATAAATTTTGTGCTAATTGGTTCATTAAGCCCCTCGCTAATAAGCTTATTTATAAAAATATACTCTAAGATAGGTATACGTAAGGTCCCAGACGCATTGTAGTTCATGTTGGTATTATTTATAATGCAAAGTCAAAGATTTCTTTGTGGTCCCTTTTCTTTCTTAACTTATTTGTCTTTTGTGAAAGACAAAATGTCCCTCATTGGTGGTGGAAATTCTTTTCTATTTCTTTATATTGAATTACTTTTTGTTGGGCTTGTAAAGAGCTAGTAAAATGGAGTGGTCTCGCGCACATGAGAAATTGGTCCTGAAGGCAAAACGGGTTTATTTCCCCCTCCCCCTGCGCGCGAGATATACATGAGGCCTATTCCAAATTCATTGTCCAATTTTGTAACGCTCCATTTATTTCTTTGCAATTGCCATACTTTCTTCTATGTGAATTATCCAACATAGTTTTTAGCGACCGATCTTAATGATTTGCAACCAGTCATGCCAAAATCGCTTTCAAGGCAGTGCCTTACCGCGACACAGTATTTTTGATAAGTTGTTCATGTTTTCTTCTTGTTCTTAGTCAATATTATCTACTTATTTTTCTTACAATTTGAAAGCGGTTTTACATACGATATTGACTAATGGCCACCACTTTAAACAAAACACTTCCTGATTTGTCAATGTTTGAGCCTTTAGATGGAAATAATTATAAGTGTTGGTCCCAGAAATTTTTAAGTTTCTTTGAACAATTAGAAGTCGAATACTTTTTGTTTAGCGATCCTCCTGCTAATGTATTGTTGATAGTTCTAATACTGTTAATGTTGTTGTTGCTTATGAAGTTGCTAAGAAGAAATTTTGAAAGTATAATAAAATTTTTCGAGGACACCTGCTTAAGCATATGACAAACCCTCTCTTTGATTATTTTTTTTATAAATTATAAATCTGCTATAGTCATATGGGACTGTTTGGAGAAGAAATATAGGGTTGATGACGCAGGAAAAAAGAAGTATCTGGTTGGAAAGTGGATCAAGTTTCGGATGGTTGATGATAAGTCAATCATGGAGCAGGTTCACGAGTATGAGAATTTGCTGATGTTTTGAACAAAGGCATAGAGATATGTGAGATTTTTCAGGCTAATGTTCTGCTTGAAAAGTTTCCACCTTCCTAATATGATTACAGGAATCAACTGAAACAAGAAGAAAAACTTAACTCTTCAAGAACTGATCAATCACATGAGGACTAAGGAAGCAAACCGTTTCAAAGATGATGAGTCTGAACGGCTTAAGGATAAGATAAAATATCTCTCTTAACTATTCTAAAGCTAACCTTATGGAATCTTCTGTACTTTTGTGAAAGACAGGTTTAAAGGAAAATAGAAGAAATGACAAGTGAAGAAGCAGAATTACTTCAATAAGCCGGAAGGCCATATTCAAAAGTCAAAATGACCTTGCTATGTCTGCGGCAAAATTGGTCACGAGGCTTTTCAATACAACCAGAGACAAGGACAAAGCTCAAATAATGGAGGAAAAACTTTAGTCCAAGCTAACCTTACCGAGGGTGGTGATGTCATTGTTATGTGGTTGTTGAGGCGAACATGGTGGCTAATAAGAATGACTGGATATTAGACACAGGTGCTTCAAGGCACCTTTGCGCCAACAAGGAGTTGTTTCACGACTTTTAGGAATCTGCCGATGGCGACTGTGTCTACATAGGTAACTCTACTACAGCTAGAGTTATGGGTAAAGGAAAAATTCTCCTTAAGTTAACTTTTAAAAAAACCTTAGCCTTGAACAATGTTCTGTATGTACTCTCCCTTCATAGAAACTTAGTTTATGGTGCTCTTCTCAACAAAGCAGGTCTTAAACTTATTTTTGAATCTGATAAAGTTGTTATTTCTCGTGGAGGAGACTTTGTTGGGAAGGTTTACCTTAGTGGTCTAAACATCGCTAAAGAGATTACTAGTAATGCTAGTACTTTAAATTCTGCTTATATTGTCGAGTTTATTGATTTGTGGCACGATAGACTAGGTCATGTTAATATTGCTGCTATTAAAAGACTTAGAAAAATAGAATTAATTCATGTACTTAATGTTGATAATTTTTCTAAGTGTCCTATTTATGTAGAAGCAAAACATACCAAAAAGTTTTTTAAGAATGTAACTAGTAGAAAGACAGAATTGCTTGAACTAGTGCATTCAGACTTAACAGATTTCATGAACATTGTTAGTAAGGGTGGATAGAAATACTACATCATTTTTGTAGATGACTTTTTTAGATACATTAAGGTATATCTTCTTAAGTAAAAAGATGAGGCTGAAAGCATGTTTTTGAAATATATGGCAGAAGTAGAGAATCAATTAGACAGAAAAATCAAGAGACTTAGGTCTGACAGGGGTGATGAATATAATACTAATACTCTAGAAGCTTTTTGTGAAAAAAATGGTATTATACATGATGTTAGTGCTCCCTATACTCCCCAATAAAATGGTGTAGCTGAACGAAAAAATAGAACCCTTAAGGAAATGATAAATTTTATGCTTTTGAGTTCGGGTTTATCTAATAATATGTGGGGGGGCGAAGAAGTTGTTTTTATCTACATGTTAAGTTCTTAATAAGGTCCCTCATAAGAAGTTAGATAAAATCCCATATGAGTTATGAAAATGGTTTCCCCCTAACTTGAAAATTCTGAAGGTGTGGAGGTATTTGTGTAACAACTCGGTCGGTCGTGTCGTGAGTTATAGCCCCATTTTCCCCATTTCTGCTTCCTTTTGTGTTCTCCAACCGTATTTCATCGTATCGTGTTGGTTGGTTTGGGTCTAGAGTGGTTTCGAACACTTAGTCTCCTATTTAGAAGCTTAAGTTGGAAAAGTTAACCGGATATTGACTTATGAGTAAACGATCTCAGATTTAGATTTTTATGGTTCGGTTAGCTCAGTTCGTCCGGAATGTGATTTGAAGATTCGTGTGACGAGTGTGCAAAGTTTGGGGTCATTCGGACGTGATTTGATAGTTTCAGCGTCGTTTGTGAAATTTGAAAGTTTATAAGTTCTTTGGCTTGAATCTGAGGATAAATTGGTGTTTTGATATTGTTTTGAGTGATTCGAAGGCTCGACTAAGTTGGAATTATTTTATGGGATATGTTGGTATATTTGGTTGAGGTCCCGAGGGCCTCGGGTGAGTTACGGGTGGTTAGCCGATCAAGTTTGAAGGTTGGAGAATGGCTGAAGTTTGGAACTATCATATCATAATCACACATGCGGAGAGAGCTGCAGGTGCGAGCCGCAGAAGCGGGAATTTGATCGCAAGAGCGATTCGAAAAAGTGTTGGCAGAGTTCGTAGGTGCGAGGGGTTAGCTGCACCTCTGATGGTCGCAGAAGCGGAAGAAAGGGCGCAGGTGCAAGGCTGAACCGCGGAAGCGTGAGGATTTCTGCACCTACGTGAGCGCAGATGCGGTCTCGAGGACGCATGAGCGAGGTCCGAATTTTAAGTAAAGTTTCGCACCTGCGATGGTCTTTCCGCAGGTGCGGCATTGCAGAAGCAACAATTGGACCACATATGTAGTATCGCTGGGCAGAAAGTATAAATAGCACACTTCGCGAATTTTGGTTCATTTTCTCTATTTTCAAGTCAATTTTAGAGCTTTTAGAGTGATTTTTGAAGGGATATTCAAAGGGTTTTTAGTGAGGTAAGTTTCTTGAGATCTAGTACGCCTATATATGGTGTTTTTTCGTTATTTTATCAATCAAATTAGGGGTGAAAACGAGGAGTTAGGGCTTGGGATTTTGGAGGGTTTGATTTGAGGATTTGAGGGACCAAATGGATTCAGATTTTAATAAATTTTGTATGTATGGACTCGTGAGTAAATGGGCTAACTAGTTGTCTGATTTTTATCGGATTTAGAGATGTGGGCTCGGGGACCTAGTTTGAACCAATTTCGGGTTCTTGGTCTAATTTGATAGTTTTTCTTGTGGAATTCATTCTATTAGCATATATTGATGGTATTGTACTGGTTGTGAATTGATTCAGAGCTTTTGGAGGCAGAGTCAAAGGGCAAGAGCATCGCGTGGTAGAGATTTGATCGATTTGAGGAAATAGTAATGATTGTAAATCTAGTCCTGAGGGTATGAAACCCCGGATTTTATGTCATATGACTATTTTCAGGTGACACACATGCTAGGTAACAGGCATGTGAGCGTGCACCCTTAGGGATTATGACTTGGTCCATCCTGTATCTAATGTAAAAAAATGAATATTTTGTTGAAACTACATGATTCTTACGTGTTTTAGAAAGAATTTTTGTAAATTAGGATGGATGTCATGTTTAGGCCTTACGCCAGTGTTGTTTGGACCCTTAGAGGTCTTTTATTGCTATCCTCTCATTGTTCTCGATTGAAAATCTATACTTAGTCATATTTATACTTATTTACTGCATAACTCAGTCTCTATTACTCCATTTTGATGCATCATATAAATATTGATTTACTAATTCATGATTGAGGGAGGCCGAAGGCATGATTTGTGAGGATATTTATGGGATCAGACTGCATGTTACAATATGTTTTACTGATTCATGACTGAGTGAGGATGATGGCCTGATTTGTGAGGATATTTATGGGATCGGGCTTCACGTCGCAACATGTTTTACTGATTCATAACTGAGTGAGGCAGAGGGCCTGATTGATTTATGCCATGATTGGCTTATTATAGCGCTCTGGTTAAAGGAGCCCCTCATCTGGATTCTGCACACCCCCAGTGAGCGTAGGTACCTATTGAGTGCAAGTGACGAGTTCTGAGTGCTGAGTGACTGGGAGGCATGAGTGATCGTGATGTTTGCCCGAGGGGCTGTATACGAGCGATGTTGAGGCGTGACCGAGGGGCTGTATATGAGTGATGTTTGCCCAATGGGCTGTATACGAGCGATGGTGAGGCTTTCCCGAGGGGTTGTATCAATGATGTTTACCTGAGGGCCTATTTATGATCTCATCATTTTTCTCATTTTTGCATTGAACCTTTGTTTGAAACATTGTTGAAAGATGTTTCTAAATAATTATACTAGAACTGGATTTAAACAAGCTAATTTGATTCAACCTTTGGTTTTAAAAACATGTCGTATTTTATTGAGTTTTTGTGACATGAAATTTACTTGCAATATTTGCTCGTCACTACAACTCAACCTTTATTTACTATTGTTACTTACTGAGTTGGCATACTCACGTTACTCCCTGCACCATGTGTGTAGATCCAGGCATTTTCAAAACACGGTAGTGAGTGTTGATTGTTCAGTTGAAGATCTACCAGAGTTAGCAAGGTAGTTTCCTAGTGTTCACAACTCTGCTCTCCTCCTTCTTCATCTTCCCTTAGTTGTATTTGATTAATCCCAGACTATGTTAGTCTTGATACATACAAATGGTTGTAGTAGTTGCTCATGACTGGGGACACCCCAATGCCGGGCTTTTTTTCCGCACTTTTATTTTGATTTGAACTCCTTATGAAGGTTTTATAATAAATAGCTTTGAAACTATCTTTGAAATGAAAAATATCGGTTCGTATTGGTAATGTGTCAGCTTGCCTAGTACCATGATAGGCACCATCAGGACACGGTTAGTTTGGGTCGTGACAAGATGGTATCAGAGACTAGGTTACATAGGTCTCACGAGTCATAAGCGGGTTTAGCAGAGTCTTGAGGATCAGTATAGAGACGTCTATACTTATCTTCGAGAGGTTGTAGAACCTTTATGAAATTCCACATTCTTGAATCCTTGTCGTGCGACATTGATTCAGCTTGAAGCGTAACTCCTTGAATTCCTTCCACTCATTCGTGCACGCATATGAATGCTCGATATCTGTTGTGCATCGACGGCTTGTGAGTTCCATGGTTGAGGTGTAAGATATGTCTTTGCCATATTGATGATGGGCTGGTCTAGAGGACTTGAGGCCATGTTTTGTATGTGTCTTGAGTATTGAGATTTTGATTGTGTGAGCACGTGCATTTGGGACTTATATGTCCTTTTGTGTCCTTATTGGTGGGATTTGTGACTGGATGACTATGGGGTGAGTATGATTTGATTGTGAGATGTGTTGAGATAGTTCGAATGTGACAAGAAGAGTTTGTTGGAGACGCAGCAAGGACTATTAGGTGGTTGACTTCTGTCTTGAGTTGGCGTATGGCCTCAAGCCATGAGTGTGTTGAAGGACCTCTCTGTAGTTTAGTTGGGAGTGAAGTAGATCTTCATGTTGTGTTATGAGTTCAGACTTAGGGGGATTAAGTGATTGCATAATAGTTATGATTATGGAGTAGTATAGAGAGATACCAATGTGAGGCTTAGTAGGTAGGTTATCTCCTACGGGGTGTTCTGAGGTTTGTGTGATCCTTATATTGTTTGTTGGGAGTCCTATTTTACTAGTGAAATATATGTATTACAATTTGAGTTTGGATCGCTTATAAGAGTGGGCTTGACTGTTATGAGGGTGAATGCGAGATTTGTAGCATGGTTTGAAATACTAGAAGGTTTGTGTTGCACGAGCTTATGAAGGATTTAATTGAATCTCACTAAGGTATTATGATAGTAACAAAGTATGGGTATTGTGAGTTTTTGTGTATTTTGATCTACGACTTTGAGCCAAGTGGGGGAGTCTACTATTGATAAGTTGACTGCATGACTAAGTATTGTATTAGTTTTAGTTTGAGGTATACTGGTGAATCAGTTATGACTTGCAGAGGTTGAGATCAAGGATGACTCGAGTAAAAGGGATTTCTGGATATGAGTTGTATTAGGCTTTATGAGTATTTGGGAATCATGGATTGATTTGATTTGTTATTGGTGAAGGATGTAATGTGTGTAGAGCATAAATTTATCTAGTTGCATTAAGGTGGTTACTTCATTGGGTGTTGGAGTGCTAATGGGGCACAAGTCGATCGGCCTATTTGTTGATCAATCTAATTGAGATTTCAGCAGTAGATAACTCTCGATAATGGTTCTAATGAATTCAAGATTTATATGTGGCAATCAAGAATTTTTGCGGGTTTGTATGTGTCTAGAAGCTGAGAGTTACATTGGATGGTGTCGAGGCTCGTAGTATTTCTACATTATTATGGATTCTACATTTTAGTATTAGGAAAGTAAGATGAACAAGTTGAAATTTATAGGAGGTCTCTTCGGAGTGGGTATCTAGGCTGTGGTAGTTTTGGGGTGCTTAAGAGAGCATTCGGCGGCTTATGAGCCTTAGGACGATGTGGTTTTATGTTAAGGTCTCATGTAGTGAGTCTGGGTTGATGGTTGAGGTATTATGGCGATGAGAAGTATCAATATGAATGCAATTCAGAAGGAACTCGGATAGGTAGGATAACTTGGCAGTAGGTTAGAGCGGCATGGTAATTGGTATGATTAGTTCTTTATGTGTCTATGAGGTAATGAGTTTCTACAGGTGTTTCGTGGAAATGCTCTTGAGTTTTGGTGACATGTGTAGCTCGGTTGGGTTAGAATGATTTAGTCCTGACAGTTGGGTTTTGTGCAAATGGGATTGGGAGAGTTCTCATTGGTTCTATCGTGGTTCGAGGTGTATATTTTCTACAGGTGTGTGGAACATGTTGCTAATAGGGATTTTATCCTGGATGAGATAAAATGGAAGGTTTCTAACTGGTTGAGTATGTAGTTTACTATGACTCGGAGTGGATTATGAGATTTTAATACTTTTCGTACGATGTCATGGTACATGTAGTGTGTTGTGTGAGATTGAGATTTGCTTGAGCAGGGTCACAGGGTATCATTAGGCAGCATGGGTAGTTTCACATGACTAGGTGAATGATATTACTATTTGGTGTGGATTGATGATAGTATACATTTCAGAACGGGGCAATGTGTTTTGATTTATGGATACTCCATCGGTATTGTGGTACTCGTCTAATTGATCGACTGCTGATACTCAGATTTTGTGATGTGTCACGGAAGAATCAGAGAAGTATTCCTTATGGGATGATCGTGTATGAGAGATATGTCAGATATTCGGTCGGTGGAGTTGGGATCAGATATGGTGATTTGTGTGTTCTATGTATTTAGAGATTGGGAGTTATCATAAGTAGATTGTTTCAGGGTTGTGGATTGTGAAAATGTAGCTAAGGTTAGTCAGATGGTAGTGTGTGTTGTGATTCAGTCATTGTGGACTTTCGGAGGGTTATCTAACTGTTGTGGGTGACCAGAGTTGATTTGGGGTTCATTGGTAGGCCTAATATGGATATGTGTTCTGCATCGGTTCAGATTTGTTGACTCCGAATTGCTATTGTTGAGGGATGTACCATTCGATTGTTGTTGAGATTATTCGTGCTCTGGAGTGATCTATGAGTTACTATTTTGTGTTACGAGGAGTTATGATTTGTTGTTTATATGCACATATGATGCGGTTCTATTCGGGTCTTATAGCGGAATTTAAGCGGGAAGAGTATTGGGTATTGCTTGGTGGATAGCATATTGGTTATGTTCTTTCGGGTTTTGTGTGGTGTTATGTCATTTGCTTCTCTGTGGTTATGGTAATGCACTTTTAGTACTTGATGTCGAATAGCGCGTGAATATTGAATTTGAGCAAGGTGGCTTGAGGTATATGCCATGGATTAGTGTTTGGATGGGGAACGCATTGCAGTGAAATTATGTTGAGGTATGAACCTTATGTTAGATTCATGTGATGGTCCTAATGGGTGTGATGGATTTCCAGTATTTCGTTGTGGCAATACTTGTTAAGCTTGCGGGATAGTCCTACCGTTTGAGTCATTTTTTCATGATTTGAGTACATTTGGATGTTGTTATTGGGTGCACGAATTCCACAGGTTATGGCTTTGGATTGTATTGTTGTGTCATGTCATCAGAGTGGTTGTGTTGGATGAGATGAGGTCCTTGTACTTAGAATGAATACTATCAGAATTATTTAGAACATGGTTGGAAGGATAGTATCGGAAGTCGACTTAGAAATATGCTATAGTTCCTATCGGGGAAGAGAGATCTCCATGACTTGTTGATATGAAGAGTGGTTATGAGTTTCTGCATGTTTCTTTCATCATTGGTAGTATATGAAAGTGTTAGAACGAGGGTTTGTTTGTTAAGAGGTGTATTACCAGTATTGGGTTACTTTGAGCAGCTGTTGTGATTAGAAGTTATCACCATGAGTGTTTGAGTTATGTGGTATATCATGTGATTGCATCTTAGATTAAAAATATGATTTGATATAGCTTGTTCGGATATATACAATGTGTAGATGCGAGGTTCTATTCTTATTGAAAAATCCAGATGTTGGAAATTGGGCCCTAAGACTTATGGACTAGGTTGGATTAAGAAATTTCAGTCATGTTGTGTTATCAGACCTATATGGGATAGGGCGACATGGGATCACCCCCGGGTATGTGAATAGTGAGGTTACACGATGATTTGATTGCTTTTAGAACAACTCTGGGCACGTTCGAGGACGAACAATTTTTTTAAGAGGGGGAAGATGTAACGACCCGGCTGGTCTTTTCGTGAGTTAGAGCCCTGTTTTCCCCATTCATGCTTCCTTTGGTGTTCTTCAGCCGTATTTTATCATATCGTGTTGGTTGGTTCGGGTCCGGAGTAGTTTCGTAGTGGAATGAGATACTTATAGCATGTTTGGCCTAGCTTCTAAAATCAGCTTATTTTGAGAAGTGATTTTCTCAAAAGTACTTTCCAAAAAAGTACTTTTGGTGAGAAACAATTTGTGTTTGGCTAATTGATTTGAAAAGCACTTTTGAGCAGTAATTAGTGTTTGGCCAAGCTTTTGAAATTTGCTTCTAAGTGTATTTTTCTCAAAAGTGCTTCTTAAAAAAGTGCTTTTGGAGAGAAACTACTTTTTCTGCTTCTCCTCAAAAGCACTTTTTTCATCTAAAATCTAGGCCAAACACCTCAAATTTTCTCCAAAAGTACTTTTGGCGAAAAAAGCACTTTTGGACCCAAAAAAAGCTTGGCCAAATAGGCTATTAGTCTTATATTTTGAAACTTAAGTTGGAAAAGTCAACTGGATGTTGACTTATGAGTAAACGATATCGGATTTGGATTTTTATGGTTTGGTTAGCTCCTTTAGGTGATTTTGTACCTAAGAGCGCGTCCGGAATGTGATTTGGAGGTCCATGGTAGAATTAGGCTTGAATTGGCGAAAGTTGGGAATTTGGCGATTTTGGTCGGCAATGGAAAATTTGAAATCGGGGTCGTAATGGAATTTCGGAAGTGGGAGTAGGTTCGTATTGTTATTTTTGTGACGTGTGCAAAGTTTGGGGTCATTCGGGCGTGATTTGATTGATTTCGGCGTCGTTTGTGAAATTTGAAAGTTCTTTGGCTTGAATCCGAGGGTAAATTGGTGGTTTGATGTTGTTTTGAGTTATTCGAAGGCTCGAATAAGTTGGAATTATGTAATGGGATGTGTTGGTATGTTTGGTTGAGGTCCCGAGGGCCTCGGGTGGTTAGCGAATCAAGTTTGAAGTTTGGAGAATGGCTAAAGTTTGGAACTCAACTGTCATAACCGCACTTACGGAGAGGGAGCCACAGGTGCGAGCCACAAAAGCGGGAATTTGATGGCAGGAGAGATAGGAAGAAGTGTTGGCATAGTCCACAAGTGTGAGGAGTTAGCCGCACTTGTGATGGTCACAGAAGTGGAAGAGAGGGCGCAGGTGTGAGGCTGAACTATATAAGTGTAAGGATTTTCGCACCTACGTGAGCGCAGTTACGGTCTCGAGGCCGCAGGAGCGAGGTCCGATTTTTAAGTGAAGTTCTGCACCTGCGATTTTCTTTTCGTAGGTGTGGCGTCACAGAAGTGACAATTGGACCACATATGCAGTATCACTGGGCAGAAAGTATAAATAGCACACTTCATGAATTTTGGTTCATTTCCTCTGTTTTCAAGTCGATATTAGAGATTTTGGAGTGATTTTTGAATGGAGATTCAAGGGGTTTTTAGTGATGTAAGTTGATTGAGCTCTAGTACTCCTATATATGGTGTTTTTACGTTGTTTTATCAATTAATTAGTGGAAATTAGGGGTGAAAATGAGGGGTTAGGGCTTGGAATTTTGGAGAGTTTTATTTGAGGATTCGAGGGACCAAATGAAGTTGGATTTTGATAAATTTCATATGTATGGACTCTTGAGTGAATGAGATTTCTAGTTTTGTGATTTTTGTCGAATTTCGAGACATGGGCCCGGTGGCGAGTTGAACCAATTTTGGGTTCTTGGTGTGAGCACGTGATTTTTGCCCTATAAGCGTATTACTCCCAGAAAACCAAAATAAAATATTTTATTTGTTTTGTGTTGATTTTTGTTGTTATTTTTTCTTATTTGTTTGCATTTGTGTATGCATATTTATTTGTTTAAATTAATTAAAAATACAAAAATATTGCATTTAGGACTCAATTCTACAATTAGGAATTAATTAGTATTTTTGTGATTTAGGATTTTAGTTTTGATTAATTAAAGAGATAAGAAAAATAAAGAGAAAAAGAGGCAAATCGGATTTGGGCCGCCCCATTTCAACCAAAGTCCAGGCCCAAAACCACTTCTGTACCCGGCCCAAGAGACCCATCTCCCAAGCCGTCAAAACGACGTAGTTTGGTACCAGAACTACGTCGTTTTAAGGACAACCCGTCTCAGCCGTTCAATCCACGCAAATCCAACGGCCATTATCCATCCCTCAGCCCTTAACCAACCCGATCCAACCCGTTTACCGCATAACCCGCCCCCTTATTAAACCAAACGACCCCGTTTTGTACCAAAACGACCCCGTCTCCTTATCCATCAGTTAATCCAAGCCGTTCAAATCATTTGATCCAACGACTCGGATTAATGGACCCTTTTCAATATACCAAATTTCCTACCCCCCAAAACCTCGTCACTCGTCTCATTCCCAGACCCCCCCTCTTCATCGTCTCTCAGAGACGAACCAAACACACCCCAAGAACCCTAGCTAGCCGCCACCACTCCCCTTCGCCATAAACCCAGTAGCAATGACGTCGATGACCACCATTTTAACACCACAGAGCCTCCATCGCATCCTGAACCCAAATCTACAATCCCCTTACCTCGAATCATCCCTGAACTTCTCGAATCTTCAATCAAAGATTCGAGTCAAAACTTAACCAACGCCAAACCGTCCCAAATTGATACCTAACACTCCCCTGACCTCCCTCGTAACCAAACCAAC
>MU666720.1:0-19152 GCA_026770625.1 Nicotiana glauca
AGCTTCTTCAGGAAGCTTATTTACAACGGAGTACTAAATGAACATCCATAATATAATATATATATTTATAACAGATTTTTAATTTTCACTTGAATATTTATTTTGAAAATTTTCGAAAATTTGAAAAACTCCAAAACAACTGCTTTTCAAAATTTTCACTCAAATCACTCACAAAACTTCAAAAACAAGCCAAACTGAAATTTATGTCGAAATACAATTCTAAACTTCAAATATCATTTTCACTTGAATTTTTTTTTTACCATTTTTTGGAATTTTACAATTCTTATGTCCAAGCGCCTACTAATATTTTATTACCTAATAGTGTTAGACAACTCTTGTCATGATTTTCATTATCAAGCAAAAATATTCATATTGTCATGGCAAACATTTTTTTTAAGCCAGCTATTTTCTTTTTCTTTCTAATTTGAAACAAAAATCATTTAACTATAAGATTTTATTTCGAATAATTTAATAAGCCTTTAAGGTTATTATTACTAAAGCAAGTTTTAATTTATGACGAAAGCTAATGATTAGCTACGAAATTTTATCAGAGCAATAAATTGGTGGCTAGATCAGTCTGTAATGAAAAATAATTATAGCTATTAAGCTAATTATTGCCCTCTTTTTTAGATACTTTAACCAAAAATATTTATCTAGCTATAATATTTTACTTTAAATAATTTATTATGGTTAAAAGGTTAGTTTTGCTACAATAACTTTCAGTTTGTAGCAAAAACTAACAATTAGCTACAATATTTTGTCATAACAATAAATCCTTGGCAATATCATTTACCTATTGTCACCGTTTTTTATAATTTGAAGCAAATGTATTCTTTTAGATATAATATTTTATTTTAAATAATTTATTGTGGCTAAAAGGTTACTATTGCTACAATAACTTT
Organism: Nicotiana glauca; assembly: GCA_026770625.1. Taxonomy (NCBI): domain Eukaryota; kingdom Viridiplantae; phylum Streptophyta; class Magnoliopsida; order Solanales; family Solanaceae; genus Nicotiana; species Nicotiana glauca. Next base: position 903 of record MU666720.1, read on the forward strand.
TAATACGTGGCTAAATGTATGAATTAGCTACGCAATTTTATTATAGCAAGAAATTTGTAGCTATTTAGGCAATTATTGCTACGATTGTTAGCAATTATAGCAAAAATAAGGAATTAGCTTTACCAATTTAATTTTTATGGCTAGCAATTTTACGAATTTATAAATAACTAGAAAATTCTAATTTTTGTAGTTATTGTTAGGTATTAGCCACAATTTTTAAATTCGTAGTTGAGATTTCGTAGCTATAAATACCTTATGTTGTAGTGAGCTGGTTAGGATAGGTGATGGATACAGACTCCCCGATGATGAGGATATCAACACACTTGAGCAGTATGAGGTCGGCCGCAGCAGTCGGATGATGAGGAAGATGATGATAATGAGGAGGAGGAAGAACATGATGAAGAGTGGAGAGCCTCAGTGGATGAAGACGCTGCTTGATCAGGGAGTTTCCTTGCACCCTACTCCATTTTCTTGTTTGTCAATTTGTGCATGCACTGACAATGCATGATCTAAGTGTGGGGTGGGGACTTGTAGAAATTTCACGACCCATTTCCACAATAGGTCATGAGGGCGCCTGACACCATTGTCAGGCAAGCGAACGCGGAAACATTTCTAAATTCTTTTGTTGCTTTTAATCAGAATTGAGTGAAATAGATACTTATTTTGGAAGTAAGCCATAAGAGCGAAATGCCATAATAGCATAATTATACAACCCAAAAATAAATGTCCACCAAAGTGTGTGCCAAAATCTGGTGTCACAAGTATGGGCATCTAGTAGAGTATACAAAAGACATCTCTATCCTACTGTCTGAAATAGAGAAAAGACAGAAAAAGTAAAGGAAGACTCCATCCGGCTGCTGAGCGGCATAGGAAGGAAGCAGCTCACCGTGAAAGTCTCTGCCGCAAGCCCAAGGGCGCGCACTGGACTGGTAACCAGATGTATCTGCCTCAAATCCTGTACAATTAAGTACAGAAGCGTAGTATAAGTACATAAACAATATGTACCCAGTGAGCATCCCGTCTAATCTCGAAGAAGTAGAGACGAGAGGTCGACTTGATACTCACTAGGGCCGAACAATATATCAAAGTATTATACTAACCATGAATAATCACTAATAAGCAACAGTTTATAACAAGGCATATAAGTCCTACTCTCCACTGTATTTCCAATTAACCATTTACTTTCGTTATATTTCTCAATTTATATCGGGCCATAAAAGGCAATATCAACATTTAAAACTCTCAGGAAAGCAATATAAGCATGCGCAAATATGCCGAGGCAACGGCCCGATCCAACAGAAATAAATTGTATACTTGCCAAGGGTTGATGGCGCGCCTATAGGTGCATCTATTCATACCGAGGCGATCGGCCCGATCCACAAATAACAAGCAATATCAAGTATACAAACGAAGGCACATCAATAGTCAATAATGCTAGGCAAGATTTCAACAAGTATGCAAGTTCGTTCTTATTCCCCTTCAAGTCTCTAGCATATCCTAGGTGATCGTAACAACAAAATAATATAGAGATTTCTATAAATAAAGCATGGTATGGGTCCTAAACTACCCGAACAATTAGCATAGTAGTAGCTACGCACGGACTCTCGTCACCTAGCGCGTGCGTAGCCCCTGCATTTAGCAACAATTACTCAATTATTATTCCTATGGGGACAATTTCCTCTTACAAGGTTAGAAATGAGACTCATCTCGCTCCAAAGCGTACTTCCAATATCAAGAACAAGCCCAAGTCCTCAATTCGGAGCCGAATGATCACAAACTAGTTAAATGAAGTAAGAACTAGTCAATATAAGCCTACAAGATCGAATTCTAACTATTTAAACGATTCCCCAACCTTTTTCAGAAGTTTCCTAAATATCGACCCCTGGCCCACATGCCCGAATTCCGAGATTTTTCGAAGAAATTTGTTCTCTATTGACTAAGGATCAATAATATATAAATTCTAGTTCATTTCATAGCAAATTTTGTGGTTAAATCTTGATTTTAATTAAACCCTAGGTCTAGCTCTAACCTTTTGATTTTACCTAATTTTTGGTTTTTAATCTACCTAATGTACATGTACTTAAACTAAGGATGAATAGAAATTACTTACCTTACGATGCTATGTTGAAATCCTCTCTTTAGAAGCCCCCAAATCGCCCAAGTGTGAAGTAGAAATGAAATAAATGGCCTTTGAGTTCGAATTAAATGAACTCACTGCCCAGCGATTTTCGCTTCTGCGGTGCGACGACCACTTCTGCGAAAATCGCTTCTGCGGACCGGGGCTCGCTTCTGTGGATCTGGCCCAATATGCCTAGACCGCTTCTGTGGTCTGGGTCCCACTTCTACTGAACCACTTCAGCGGATTCCAAGACACTTCTGCGGAGCTGGCCTAAAGAGACTGGACCGCTTCTGCAGTCTGGGGACCGCTTTTGCGGTCTGGGGACCGCTTTTGCGGAACTGCTCCTGCAGTTTTGAAGCTGCTTCTGCGATTGCCCTTGGCCTGGCGATTATGACAGAAGTGGCAAACCTTCAGCTATTCTTCAACTTTCCTACTTCGCTCGAACCTCGCTTGTTTGACGCTCGGGGCTCCCGAGCCCCGCCCGAACATACCGATAAGTCTGAAATCACAAGGCAGACCTAATCGAACCCTCGGAACACCCAAAGCAACGCTAAATCTTGGAATCACCCCTAAAACCAAATGAATCAAACTATTGAACTTCAAGTTCTTAATTTTCTTCTAACGAGCCAAAACGCCCTTAAACTACTCGGATTAACACCAAATTTTACGGGCAAGTCTTAACTGATATTTTAGACCTGTACCAAGCTTCGGAACTAAAATTTAAGCCTGGTACCTAGGAAATCAATGATTTCTTTTTTTCTTTAATTCTTTAAAACTTCAATTTAACAATTTCCAATAAAAATTCATTACTCGGGCTAGGACCTCAGAATTCGATTCCGGGCATACGCGCAGGTCCCATATTTTTCCACGGACCCTCCGGGATCGTCAAATCATGAATCCGGGTCCGTTTTCCCAAAAAGTTGACCGAAGTCAAACTTGGTATTTTAAGAGAATCTTAAAGAAACAATTGGACATATTTTTACTCAAAAATCTTCCAACTCTCGAACCAACCGTCCCCGCAAGTTATAAATGAGATAAAGCAAGCGCGGGAAGTCTTCTTTAAGGGAACGGGGTTCTAAAAGGAAAAACGACCAGTCAGGTAGTTACATTCTCCACCTCTTAAACAAACATTCGTCCTCAAATGGACATAGAAAAGTACCTGGACTGCTAAATAAGTGGGGATATTTGCTTCGTATGTCCTCCTCGGACTCCCAAGTCGCCTTCTCAACCGGTTGGCCCCTCTACTGGACCCTCACCGCAGAAATCCTCTTGGACCTCAACTGGCGATCCTGTCTATCAATAATGGCTACTGGCTCCTCCTCGTAGCCGAAACTCTCATCTAACTGAATAGTACTGAAGTCCAACACGTGGGATAGGTCAGCATGGTACTTCCGAAGCATCAAAACATGAAAAACTGGGTGAACTCCTGATAAACTAGGGGGTAAAGCAAGCTCATAGGCAACCTCCCCAACTCGTCTCAACACCTCAAATGGGCCAATAAACCTTGGGCTCAACTTGCCCTTCTTCCCGAACCTTATAATGCCCTTCATGGGCGAGACTTTCAAGAGAACGTTCTCGCCAACCATAAATGATACATCACACAGCTTTTGATCCGCGTAGCTCTTCTGTCTGGACTGAGCTGTGCGAAGTCTCTCCTGAATCGGCTTTACCTTATCTAAGGCATCATGTACCAAATCTGTGCCAAGTAACTTAGCCTCACCGAGCTCAAACCACCCGATAGGAGAACGACAACGTCGGCCATATAAAGCCTCGTACAGGGCCATCTCTATGCTGGAATAATAGTTGTTGTTGTACACAAACTCCGCTAAAGGCAAGAACTAATTCCACTGCTCTCCAAAGTCAATCACACATGCTCTTATCATATCTTCTAAAATTTGAACTGTCCTCTCCGACTGCCTGTCAGTCTGAGGATGGAATGTTGTGTTAAGCTCTACACGTGGCCCCAGCTCACTCTGAACGACTCTCCAGAAATGGGAAGTGAACTGAGGGCCTCGATCTGATATGATGGAAACCGGCACACCATGCACTCGGACTATCTCCCGAATATAAATCTGAGCATACCTCTCCGCTGTATAGGTAGTCGCCACTAGAATGAAATGGGCCGACTTGGTCAACCTATCCACAATGACCCATACTGAATCGACCTTCCGCAAAGTCAGCGAAAACCCCACTACAAAATCCATTGTGATAAGCTCCCACTTCCACTCCGGAATAGGCATCCGCTCGAGTAGGCCACCCAGTCTCTGATGTTCATACTTGACCTGCTGACAATTCAAACACTTAGTCACATTCTTCACTATGTCTTTCTTCATCCCCTGCCACCAGTAATGCTGCCTCAAATCACGATACATCTTCGTAACTCCCGGGTGGATAGAATACCACAAACTGTGTGCCTCCTCTAGGACCCTCCTCCTCAGACCATAAACATTAGGAACACACAGACGACCATGGAGTCTCAAAACACCATCCTCACCAATAGAAACCTCCTGGTCACCTCCCTGAAGTACCGTCTCTCTAAGAACTGCCAAGTGTGGATCATCGAATTATCGGGCCTTGATTTGCCCCAATAGCGAAGACTGAGCAACTACACATGCTAGAACTCGGCTGGGCTTTGAAATGTCCAACCTCACAAGCCTGTTAGCTAAGGACTGGATGTCCAAAGCTAGGGACCTCTCCTCTGCTGGAATGAATGCCAAGCTACCCATACTCTCCGCCTTTCTGCTCAAGGCATCCGCGACTACATTAGCCTTGCCCGTATGATAAAGAATGGTAATGTCATAATTCTTTAGTAGCTCAAGCCACCTACGCTGCCTCAAATTGAGATCCCTCTGCTTGAAAAAATTCTGTAAGCTGTGGTGATCGGTATAAACCTCACAAGGCACCCCATACAAGTAGTGCCTCCATACCTTAAGAGCAAACAATCACTGCCAAATCCAGATCGTGCACAGGGTAATTCTTCTCATGAATCTTCAGCTGACTCGAAGTATATGCAATAACTCACCCCTCCTGCATCACACACATCCCAAACCAACACGTGAAGCGTCGCAATATACCGTATACATTACTACACCGGAAGGCAATACAAGACCTGGTGCCGTAGTTAAAGCTGTCTTGAGCTTCTGAAAGCTCTCCTAACAATCATCGGACCAATGGAATGGAGCACCCTTCTGGGTCAATCTAGTCAAGGGTGATGCAATAGATGAAAAGCCCTGCACAAATCGTCAATAATAGCTGCTAACCCCAGGAATCTCCTGATCTCGGTCACTGAAGTAGGACGCGGCCAACTCTGAACTGCCTCAATCTTCTTGGGATCCACCTTAATACCCTCTCCTGACACAACATGCCCCAAGAATGCCACTGACTCTAGCCAGAACTCACACTTGTAGAACTTAGCGTATAGCTTCTACTCTCGCAAAGTCTAAAGCACTACTCTCAAATGCTGCCCGTGCTCCCCCAGGCTGCGTGAGTATATCAAGATGTCGTCAATGAAGACGATAACAAAAGAATCAATGTAAGGCCTGAACACCCTATTCATCAAGTCCATAAATTTTGCTGGGGCATTAGTCAAGCCGAAGGACATCACCAAAAACTCATAGTGGCCATATCTAGTCCTGAATGCAGTCTTCGGAACATCCGAGTCTCGAATCTTCAGCTGATGATACCCTGACCTCAGGTCAATCTTAGAGAACACTCTAGCTTCCTGCAGCTGGTCAAACAAATCATCAATATGAGGCAATAAATACTTGTTGTTGATAGTTACCTCATTCAACTGGCGGTAATCAATGCACATCCGCACAGTCCCATCCTTCTTCTTCACAAATAGCATTGGTGCACCCCAAGGTGATACACTGGGCCTGACAAACCCCTTTGCTAACAACTCCTCTAGCTACTCCTTCAACTCCTTAGGAGCCATACGGTACGGTGGAATAGATATAGGCTGAGTGCCTGGAGCCAAATCAATACAGAAATCAATATCACAATTCGGAGGCATGCCGAGAAGATCACAAGGAAAAACATCGGTGAACTCTCGGAATACTGGCACTGAATCAATCGTCAGAGACTCTACAGTGGTGTCTCGAACATAAGCTAAATAAGCTAAACACCCTTTCCTGACCATGTGCTGAGCCTTCAGGAAGGAGATGACCCTACTAGGCGTATCAACTATAGAACCCTTTCACTCTAATCTCGGCGATCCTGGCATCACTAGTGAAACAATCTTGGCATGGCAATCAAGGACGACGTGATGTGGAGAAAACCAATCCATGCCCAGGATGGCCTCAAAATCGATCATATCAAGCAATAGAAGATCTGCTCTAGTCTCAAAACTGAAGAAAGTGACCACACAAGACCGGTAGATCCGATCCACAACCACAGAATCACACACAGGAGTAGACTCATGAACAAGAGTGCCCAAAGTCTTAGGAGAAACAACCAGGGAACGGGCAAACAAAGATGATACATATGAATAAGTAGACCCCAAATCAAATAATACCGAAGCATCACTGCCACTGGTGGAAATAATACCTATGATGACGACATCTGAGGTCTGGCATGGCCGGAAGAGCATAGAATCTAGCTGGAGCACTGGCTGTCTGGCCTCCACCTGACTAAGCAGTAGCTAGCTGACCTCTCCCTGCTTGACCTCCACCTCTAGGAGTTGTGCCTGCCCCCACATCTAGGTGGCTGGAAGCTGGTGCTGAAATCATGGGCTGTTGACCCTGCTGCACTGCCTTGCCCCGAAGTCTGGGGCAGTATCTCCTCATATGACCGGGATCTCCGCACTCAAAAAAACTACGTGGGGCAGCGACCTGCTGCCCTGATGGCTAACCCTGATAACCTGTAGACCCACTGGAAGAAGCCTGGATAGTCGGTGGACGACATGAACTCTCCGGCATGGCACTGAAATAAGAATCGCAAGGACCCTAGGGACCTGAATACCCACAGGAGGAACCCCGAATAGCTGGCGGGCGATAGGAATTCTCTGGCATAGCACTGAAATAGGGGCGCACTGGAGCCCCCCGGGTAGGAGGTGGTGCTGAAACTGGTGGCCTACTAGGCTGGCCCCTCCCAAACCGACCTCTGCCCCTAGCTGGGACACCTCTGAACTCATCGGAGAACCTAGCTCTCTTATCCTGCTGTATATGCTCTCTACCCCTCTAGCGATATACCTCAATCCGGCAAGCAATCTCGACCACTAGCTCATACTTTATGCCCATCTCCACCTCTTGAGCCATACCAAATCAAATACCATGTTGCAATCCAGCGAAGAACCTCCACACTCTCTCCGTATCTGTAGGAAGTATCATAAGTGCATGGCGGGAGAACTCGGAAAACCTCACCTCATAGTCAGTCACAGACATCTAACCCTGCTCGAGATGCTTAAACTGGTACCGTAGATCCTCCCTCTCAGAGGGCGAGATGTACCTATCCAAGAACAACAGTACGAACTGACCCCAAGTGATGGGAGGAGAATCCGCTGGCCTGCCAAGAATATAGGACTGCCACCATCTACGGGCCCTGCCCTCGAGCTGAAAAGTAGTGAAGTCAACTCCATGCGACTCCAATATCCTCATGTTGTGAAGTGTGTCGCTGCACCTGTCAATGAATTCCTGGGCATCCTCATGACGCTCACCCCCGAAGACCGGAGGATGAAGCCTGGTCCATCTGTCCAATAACTTCTGTGGATTACCATCCACAACTGGCCTCACGACCCCAGTTCACCCTCCATGAACATGTCGTGATGGCACCTAGTTCCTACAACTAGGTAAGCCTAACAATGCGGAAATTTAATATAACTTGCGGAATAATTAATTAAAAATGGAACATATGTAAAATAATGACTGCGTATAAGGCCGCTCGGCCTATACAACCTAAAAGAAATGCGGAAGTCTACAACTCAATCCCAAAACCCGAAAACTCACGGGAACCACAGGCTAATAGAAACATAGTATGCTGCTCTAAATCCGGAATATCTAAACAACTAAGATAAAGGAATAAACTAGATACTAAAGCTGGAACAGAATAGAGACTCCTGGTTTGTGGATGCGGCAGATATACCTCGAAGTCTCTATATAACTCCTCGCTTCAAGAATAGTGCGCCTGAGTAGAGGTACCTGGATAATCTGCACATGAAAAACATGCGCAGAAGGAAATGAGTACACCACAGCAGTACTCAGTAAGTGCCAAGCCTAACCTCGGCTGGGTAGTGATGAGGAAGGTCAGGGCCCTACTGAGATAAAACATAATAAATAATAAGATAACCGAAACAGTTTAAATAAAGTCTACAGCGAGAATCTAAACCAGATAAATAAGGAAGAACAGTAATAGAAAGCAAAAGTAACAATACAAGGAATACTGCTCTCAACAAGGAATAATAACCGGGGATCTCTTGGTATCCTCATTATATGCACCGGGGATCTCTTGGTATCCCGAGGATCTCTTGGTATCCTCATCATATACACTGGGGATCTCTTGGTATCCCGAGGATCTCTTGGTATCCTCATCATATACATTGGGGATCTCTTGGTATCCCGAGGATCTCTTGATATCCTCATCATATACATTGGGGATCTCTTGGTATCCCGAGGATCTCTTGGTATCCTCATCATATACACTGGGGACCTCTTGGTATCCCGAGGATCTCTTGGTATCCCGAGAATCTCTTGGTATCCTCAATAAGTAAGCGGGGGATCTCTTAGTATCCCAATATATAGAAATACATGTGCCGGGGATCTCTTGGTATCCCGCACCCTCAATCCAGAATATATCAAGTATAGGGGAATCTCCCGGGAAGCCGTCCCGTAGTTCCAAATTAAACACACAATAACAACAACTCATAATCTCAGAATAAATGCTAAAATCAGTAAAAGTAATAGTAATTTCTAGCCTAACATGCTTCACAGAGTACAAATAATACAGTTAAACAATTAAGCAAGTAAGTCAGCTAAACTTGCTTCTCTAAGCTAGCACAGGTTTGAACTTACAGTCTAAAATGAACAAGTAACAGGAAATCTCAATTTAAATACTTCAAGTAGAAACGGGTTTGCAACAATTAGCTCAAGTACGCGCTCGTCACCTCACGTACGAGGCATTCAAATATTCAAAGATCATGTCCTAAGGGGAAATGTCCCCCACACAAGGTTAGACAAGCCACTTACCTCGAACCGGCTCAAATCAACTAGGAACCACGCCTTTGCCACGAGTATCTGACTCCAAATGGCCCAAATCTATTCAATTCAATTACATATCGTAAATAATATTGCAAACAACTAATTCCACTATTAAATTTAAAGCTAGGCACGAAAATAGGTAAAAGTAACCCAAACGCCCCTCAGGTCAACACCTCAGAATTGAATGATTTTCACATTTTCAGAACCCGTACTCTCACAAGTCTAACCATATAAAAATCTCCCAAATCGGAGGTCAAATGCTCACTCAAAACCCAATAGTTTGGTCAATGAAGTTTTACCAATTTTCATTCAAAAAATCTGAATTTTAAAGATGAATTCGTGATTAGATTAGTGGGTTTTAAGCATAAAAGAGTAGAGAATCGTTACCCAGTGATTGCCTTCGAAAAACCTTCGAAATTTCCCCCAAATCTGAGCTCTCAAACTTGTATTTTGATAAAAATGGCAAAACCCTTGTTTTTGAATGTTAAGTACTGTCCAGGTATTTAAAACATCGCGAACGCGTACGGAGTCTCGCGTTCACGAGGAAGAAAAATAAATGCTGCCAAAAATGCCCTTCGCAAATGCGTGGAAGGGACTGCGAACGCGAAGGCCTGGAACCACGAAACTACGCGAACGCGACAGACGTAATGCGAACGCGATGAAGGTAGACGCGAAGCTTCGCGAATGCGAAGGGTTGAACGCGAACGCGATGAAGAGACTGGTCCTCCTCCAGAATTACTCTATGCGAACGCGTGGAGGAGGAAGCGAACGCGAATAAGGGGAAGGTCAAAGCTACGCGAACGCGAGAGTGAAGTCGCGAATGCGAAGAAGGATTTGGACCTGCAACTGCTGAAGCATTTTCTGCAACTTTTCAAAACTCCAAAATGCTCCGTTGAGCATCTGAAACACACCCGAGACCCCCGGGACCTCAACCAAGACTACGGACATATCCCACAACATCATTGAAACTTGCACCAATCCTTAAACCACCTAAAACAACGCTGGAAACTCGAATTAAATAAGGATTTGAGCCTAAGAACTCCAAATTTCATTAAACACGCTTTCGATCAAAAACCTAACCAAAACACGTCCGAATGACCTGAAATTTGCACACACATCCCAAATGATATGACGGAGCTACTACAACTTTCGAAATTCCAATATGACCCTCGGATCAAAAACTCACTATCGGACCGGAGACTTCAAAAATTCAACTTCGGCATTTCAAACCTAAATGAGCTACGGACTTCCAAAATGCATTCTGAACACGCTCTCAATCCCAAAATCACCTAACGGAGCCAACAGAACCATCAGATTTCCATTTCGAGGTCGTCTTCACACTGTACCGAATACGGACCACTTTAATGAGAGCTTAAGTGTCCCAAAACTCTCCGAAACCCAACACTGAACGTCCCGGCAAACCAAAATAGTAGAAATAAACTTAGGGGAAGCATTTAATAGGGGATCGGGGCATAAATTCTAAAAAAGACCGGTCGGGTCGTTACAGTAGTGCACCTGGAGTCTGATATACTACAGCTGCATGACCTGGAGCCTGAGCAGTAGGGGTCTGGGCTCCCCCTCCTGCCTGTGAAGTAGCTGGGTCTGCTGGAAATAGACCAGCCTGAGTCATAGTGTCCATGAACCGTAGCATGCGGCCTATGACCTCCTGAAATCCCGGTGCTATCATGAAATCCGCCGGGGTAGGCTCAGCTGCGAGCATGTCGCCCTGCTCCTCAATAATATGATCCCCCGTAGGATCCATTGGTGGTGCTACTGGAACGGCTCTGGGACGCCGTCGCCCCCTACCATGGGCCGGTGCCCTCCCCCAGCCTCTACTTCGGCCTCTAGCAACAAGGGAAGCAGCTCATCCCGGGTCCGAAATGTCAGCGGTGCAAGTTCTCACCATCTGTGAGAGAATAGAAGAGGGAAATTTAGTACACTAACCACTGCATGACAGGAAATGAATAAAGAGTAGTCTTTCCTAATACCCTATAGCCTCTCGAAGATAAATGCAGACGTCTCTGTACCGATCAACAAGACTCTATCAGGTTTGCCCATAAATCATGAGACCTACGTGAACCTAGTGCTCTCATACCATGTTATCACGACGCATTTCCACAATAGGTCATAAGGGCACCTGACAACATTGTCAGGCAAGCCATCACGGAAACATCTCTAAATTCTTTTGTTGCTTTTAATCAGAAATGAGTGAACTAGATACTTAATTTGGAAGTAAGCCAGAAGAGCGAAATACCGTAATAGCATAATTATACAACCCAAAACTAAATGTCTACCAAAGTGTGTGCCAGAACCTGGTGTCACAAGTATGGGCATCTAGTAGAGTATACAAAAGACATCTCTATCCTACTGTCTGAAATAGAGAAAAGACAGAAAAAGTAAAGGAAGACTCCATCCGGCTACTGAGCGGCATAGGAAGGAAGCAACTCACCGTGGAAGTCTCTGTCGCAAGCTCAAGGGCGCGCACCGAACTGGTAACCAGATGTATCTGCCTCAGATCCTGTACAATTAAGTACAGAAGCGTAGTATGAGTACATAAACAATATGTACCCAATGAGTATCTCGTCTAATCTCGAAGAAGTAGAGACGAGAGGTCGACTTGATACTCACTAGGGTCGAACAATATATCAAAGTATTATACTAACCATGAAGAATCACTAATAAGCAACTGTTTATAACAAGGCATATAAGTCCTACTCTCCACTATATTTCCAATTAACCATTTACTTTCGTTATATTTCTCAATTTATATCAGGCCATGAAAGGCAATATCAACATTTAAAACTCTTAGGCAAGCAATATAAGCATGCGCAAATATGCCGAGTCGATGGCCCGATCCAACAGAAATAAACTGTGCACTTGTCGAGGGTCGACGGCGTGCCTATAGATGCATCTATTCATACCGAGGCGATCGGCCTGATCCACAAATAACAAGCAATATCAAGTATACACACGAAGGCATATCAATAGTCAATAATGACAGGCAAGATTTCAATAAGTATGCAAGTTCGTTCTTATTCCCCTTCAAGTCTCTAGCATATCCTAGGTCATCGTAACAACAAAATAATATAGATATTTCTATAAATAAAGCATGGTGTGGGTCCTAAACTATTCGGACGATTAGCATTGTAGTAGCTACGCACAGACTCTCGTTACCTAGCGCGTGCGTAGCCCCCATATTTAGCAACAATTACTCAATTATTATTCCTATGGGGACAATTCCCTCTTACAAGGTTAGAAAGGAGACTCACCTTGCTCCAAAGCGTACTTCTAATATCAAGAACAAGTCCAAGTCCTCAATTCGGAGCCGAACGATCACAAACTAGTTAAATAAAGTAAGAACTAGTCAATATAGGCCTACAAGATCAAATTCTAACTATTTAAGCGATTCCCCAAACGTTTTCACAAGTTTCCTAAATTCCGACCCCGGGCCCACGTGCCCGGGTTCCGAGATTTTTCAAAGAAAGTTGTTCTTTAATGCCTAAGGATCAATAACATATAAATTCTAGTTCATTTCATAGAAAATTTCGTGGTTAAATCTTGATTTTATTTAAACCCTAGGTCTAGCTCTAACCCTTTGATTTTACCTAATTTTTTGTGTTTAATCTACCTAGTGTACATGTACTTAAACTATTACCTTACGATGCTATGTTGAAATCCTCTCTTTGGAAGCCCCCAAATCGCTCAAGTGTCGAGTAGAAATGAAATAAATGGCCTTTGAGTTCGAATTAAATGAACTCACTGCCCAGCGATTTTTGCTACTGCGGTGCGATGACCGCTTCTGCGAAAACCGCTTCTGCGGACCGAGGCTCGCTTCTGCGGATCTGGTCAATATGCCTGGACCGCTTCTGCGGAACCGCTTCAGCGGATTCGAAGCCGCTTCTGTGGAGCTGGCCTAGCGCTGCTGCGGTCTGGGGACCGCTTTTGCGGAACCGCTCCTGCGATTTTGAAGTCGCTTCTGCGGTTTCCCTTGGCCTGGCCATTGACCGCTTCTTCGATGGTTTGACCGCATCTGCGGTCTTAGAACCGCAGATGCGGTTATGACAGAAGCAGCAAACCTTAAGCTATTCTTCAACTTTCCTACTTCGCTCGAACCTCGCTCGTTTGACGCTCGGGGCTCCCTAGCCCCGCCCGAACATATCGACAAGTCTAAAATCATGAGGCAGACCTACTCGAACCCTCGGAACACCCAAATCAACGCTAAATCTTGGAATCACCCCCTAAAACCAAATGAATGAAACTATTGAACTTCAAGTTCTTAATTTTCTTCTAACGGGCCAAAACGCCCTTAAACTACTCGGATTGACACCAAATTTTACGGGCAAGTCTTAACTGATATTTCGAACCTGTACCAAGATTCAGAACCAAAATTCGAGCCCGGTACCTAGGAAATCAATGATTTCTTAGTTTCTTTAATTCTTTAAAACTTCAATTTAATAATTTCCAATAAAAATTCATTACTTAGGCTAGGGACCTCAGAATTCAATTCCGGTCATACGCCCAGGTCCCATATTTTCCCACGGACCCTTAGGGACCGTCAAATCACGAATCCAGGTCCGTTTTCCCAAAAAATTGACCGAAGTCAAATTTGGTCTTTTAAGAGAATCTTAAAGAAACAATTGGACATATTTTAACCCAAAAATCTCCCAACTCCCGAACCAACAGTCCCCGCAAGTTATAAATTAGCTAAAGCAAGCGCGAAAAGTCTTATCTAAGGGAACGGGGTTCTAAAAGGCAAAACGACCAGTCGGGTCGTTACAAGAAATTAGTAGTTGTAAGTTGTTTTTGTTTTTTTAGTAAGTGTCATTTTCATTAGCTAATTGTTTTAGTTATTTGTTTTAAGAATTTGTTTTTCTTGTTATTTGTTTTAAGTCAAAAAATATAAAATAAAACATTCCGGACTCTTCCCGACGATGGATCTCCTTGATAGTTTTTTTGAGGGAAGTAAGTCTAAAGAAAAATACCAAAAAGATTTTTATAGATCGTGTAGTAATTCCCCCTTGGTTTTTCTTTGGGCCATGGTTCTTTTTCAAGGGTTTTTATTTGAAACGGGTGTGGTTAGTTTTAATTTTTAAGAGTAGGACAACGCGGCTATGCATTTAATTGCAGCAATATCTCTTAGCTTTGTGGTGCCTTGAGAATAGTTAGTACTCTGGTTGTGACGCTTAGGCTCAGTTTTCGACTCTAGTATAAGTACCTTAAATCATAGATTCTTAAATTTTCTTAACTGCTTTGACTGGAGTGTCATGATAAAAATCAATCCTGAATGAGTTATGTTGGATATTTGTGTGAGGTTTGTATGTATTATGTGCATTGCGTTTGATGTCTAGAACTTGCCCCGTGTGTATGCAAAGCGAAATAGTAGTCTTGTTCAGTCTGAGAAGTGAAATAGGCATTTCTTTGTTAAGCCATATATATATATATATATATATATAGTACCCACCTAAATGTTATGTATCATAGTTAATCCCTTTGAGTCTATAATCTTGTTTCTTTGGTGACCACGTTACAAGCCATACCCCTTTGTTTGAATCGACCATATATTTTAACCTTATCACCTCTCATGAGCACTTGAATTGTGATGAATTATGAAAAAGTTAAAGTGTGAGGTAGTGGGTTGGCTTTTGAGTGGAACAATTAAAATAAGGGGAAAGGTGCACCATTTGAAAGAAAAAAAATGTGTCAATAAAAGCCACTTGGATAGAAAAGAAAAAAAAAGAAAGAAAAAAATAATAATAGCCGTATTGGATGAAAAATAAATCTTGATGGTGGTGGCTAGCGATATATGGGTGCTTAAAAAAGTAGGGGTAAAATAGAGTGAAGTTAAGGTGAAGTTTTGGTTTGACATAAGTATGGACTTAATGTTAAAGTGTATGTATTAAATTGCTTAAGGGAGGTATAGTCACTTATATCCAAATGTACCCTACCCAACCCGCAGTCTATATTACTGCCAATGAAAGTCTTACTTGATGTTAGACTGAATGAACTCGATTAGTAGAGTATTACACTACGGGCAAGCTTATGGTGCATCATTTGGGGCATATGAATGTTATTTCTAAGAGCGAGTGAATTTTTCCTATCTTGAGTTCCCATGTTATTAAAATTCATTGTGTGTGGAACTGAGCTCTTTCATTGGGTGGCAACACATGATTCATAAAAGAAAGGTAATATTGCTGACTTCCATGTTAGAGTAAGTAAGTGAATTGTGAATAAGGCATGATATTTGTGAGTTGAATCTTGAGGCAAGGATGTCATACCTTTGTGCTTAAACTATTTTAAAGATTCTTGGTATAATGAGTTAAAGGAATTTCTTAATAGGTTGTATCTATAAGTGTAGTTTGAATGCTCGAGGACGAGCAATGTTTAACTATGGGGTATTGATGTGTGGCTATAATTCATGGTTTTAACACATTATTCGCCTTGTATTAAAGCGTTGTATTATATACGCTTTAATGATAAATTATACTTTATTTGCGTGTAATAAGGTCCTTTTTATGTGTAGATGAATTGGAGATAAAAGTAGAGGAAAATGGATACTTACAAGTCGAAAGCGTGCCGGGAGCAGTTGAATAAGGGAAGATGGCGAATACAGGCTTGTAGCTGGCGATATACCTGATAACCCCAGGCTTGTAGCTGGTGATATACCTGGCGACGCCAGGCTTGTAGCAGGCGAGAGACCTAGCGAGGCAAGGTAGAGGGCTAGCTTAACCATACGCTATGCCTGGCGATGCTAGGTCTGGGGTGAGGTCCATTCCGAGTTTTGAAGACTTAGTTCGTCTCCCAGTTTGACTAGCATTTGACCTATTCATTTAGATCTATTCCTACACATATAAATAGACCTAAAAACACCACTTTGAAGGAATTTTGCAACCGGAGGAAAGGATAGCTCGTGGAACAACTGTTGGGAGTTAGAATCATCGATTTCTACATCCCTTTATCCTTACTTTGTAATTCAATAATGCACATACTTTGGATATTGTTACTATGAGTACGAGTATCTAAGCTCTTAATCTAGGGTTTTGATGGAACCTATTGGAGGATGATTTTTCCGTTACGTTAATATAGATTTGCCATAGTATTTTCTATATTTGTTCAACTATATCATTATTGTTGTTTATTGAAGGGTCATCAATTAACTGTACCTATTTAGTATGTATTACTTGGGGGAGAGTGCATATTTAGGTAGTTATTGAACAACATCACTCCTAAGGTATATGAGGGATCAATACGAAGGGTTTAAATGTGAGATTAGGGATAACGAAACCTTGGTGCGATCTGAGTGAGTTGTACTTAAGGCTAGCTGGCATAATTCGGGAGAATATGTCTAGTATATTATAGTAATTACTCGGGAGAGAGTTACGACAGTCAGAATGCTCATGATCAATAGAGAAGACTTAGGAAAATTTATAGAAAACGTAGCGAAAAGGATTCCAACAATAGGGGAAATCATAACCTTAGATCATTCCAATTCTTGTTTACAACCCATTCGTAGTTAGTTTTTATTTATTGCATTTTCATTACGTAATATTTAGTTACTAAACATCCAATTCGTTACTTGAATATATATATATATATATATATATATATATATATATATATATATATATATATATATATATCTGAAGATTGATTGTGTGAATTTGTGCGAGTCTGGTAGTTGTGCTTAATAGGTTAATTCCTTGTGCGATTCGTCTCCGGACTTATTAACAGGAATATAGTTGCAACGATTGGTTAATCCTTTTTATAAGGCATAGTTGTGCATGATCAACTAACTTTTGTGTAATCTCCAAGCGTCTTTAGATACATCTGTTTGGTTGAAAATGAGCGCAGAGTCATATCTTCTTTGGTCATACCAGCCTCCTCAATATAGCGCTTAGCTTTAAAAACCTTTTGTATCATCCAACAAGCTTGCTTGGGAAATTTATCCCGCAGCGAGTCCTCTCTCCCATAATATATATGAATCCGCTTCACCCATAAGATATCTTTCTTCTTACTCAATTTCCATAATAGCTTACACATAGCCGCATTATTTCATAGGTGAATGTTCAGAAGATTTAGTAATGCCTTATTGGAAGCCTCCATGTTCCCTGTCCATAGAAAGGTTCTGCAAATCCTCTCAATCAATACAATAATCTTCTTTGGTAATAGAAACAACTGAGATCAATATATTTGAAAGTCCAATAAGTTATCCTGCCAATCATTTTATCTATCAATGGTTGACATTGTATGACAGATAATCTTTTAGAACTTAATGGTAGCCCCAGACCAGATGCCTAATTGGTACTTCTCCTTTATTAATCCCTACTAGATGCAGTATTTGCTCCTGCACATTATTACTCACACCTCCAAAGGAGATTGAGCTCTTAAGGAGATTTTCATTTAACCCACAAGCTTGTGAGAATAGTGTAAAGCTAATCAAACAATAGCTGCACTGAATGAACATGCCCTCTGCTAAACAAAAGTAAGTCGTCTGCAAAACTCAACTACGCAATCTTTATTTTGGCACACTTAGGATGATACCTGAATCCAGGCTCATTCTTCAGTGTTTTCAATAGTCGAATTAAGTATTTCATTCCCAATACAAATAGATAAGCTGACATTAGGTCACCTTGCCTTAGGTGCTTTGAGGCTTTTGTATGTACAATATATTTGAACTTCTATATATATATATATATATATATGCATATAATTAAAATATAGTAATAATTTAGATATAGAACGAGTTGCTTACGAATAATTAAAAAATAAAAGTTGAATACAATAATATCCACTTCTTGGTTTTTTTTACTTTTGACGGCACCATTCCAAAAGCTTTACAAATAGAAGTAAAAAATATGAAAAAAATTCCTTAATATATTTACCTAAGTTAAGGTTGAAGCTAGAACTCTTTTCCCGAACACACAAAAAAAAAAAAAAAAAAAAA
>MU666727.1:14357-28275 GCA_026770625.1 Nicotiana glauca
CTATCAATTTCAAACTTCATGGAATTCATCTTTGCTTGTTCTTCCTCCTTGGATCGTTATAAATCCTGTCGCTCTGATACCAATTGTTAGCGGAAACGTAAAAGAAAGAACACAGGATTTAACGTGGTTCGGATCAAAATAATCCTACGTCCACCAGAGAACAATTGCCTTTCTATTATTTACAAAGGAAGGGGAGATTTCCCCATTACACTTAAGAGAATTTCTCTCTTAACTCTCTACTCACTAAAATATATTGTATTGTTTTTGGGATGGTTTCTACAAATGAAAGAGTGCATCTATTTATAGAGGTAAGGACCTCCTCTTGATGTCATTGGTGACATCAAACTACCTCCTCTTGATGTTATGGGTGACATCAAAGGAGGAAGCTTCCTCCTATCATTCATGCCAACTCTTTCCACCAACTCTTCTAATTGGCATGCCATTGTTGACTAAACATAAACCAACATTTTCAGCATGCCATTGTTGACTAAACATAAACCAACATTTTCAGCATGCCATTGTTGACTAAACATAAACCAACATTTTCATCCTCATGTGGCCAAACTCACCGCACTCGTAGCAACTACCCGGTGCTTGAGAAGGGGATTGAAGAGAACCCCTCGCTGCTGAAGAAGCAGGAGTAGAGCCCTGAGCTGGAAGGGCACTAAGTGAAGACTGGCCCTGCTGAACTCCCTGATGACCACGGCCTGAAGAAGCCCCAATGTACTCTGGGCGACCTGACTGAGGAGGTCTGAAGGAACGACCTCTGCCACGCTGGAACTGGCCCCTAGACGGGGCACCACTGAAGCTACCTGAACCTCGAGGTCTCTTGGCCTCCCTCTCCTCACGCTCCCGACGGCGATCTGTCTCAATCTGGCGTGCCATGTCAACTACCTCCTCAAACGAAGCGCCTACAACCCTCTCTCTAGTCATCAAAATGCGAATCGGATAGTTGAGGCCATCCACAAACCCCCTAATCCTCTCCCGATCTGTCGGGATCATCCAAGTAGCATGCCGAACCAACTATGTAAACCTCAACTCATACTGGGTCACAGTCATGTCACCCTTAATCAACCACTCAAACTGACGATGCAGCTCCTCCCTGCGAGACTGCGGCATATACTTCTCCAGAAAGAGTGTGGAGAACTGCTGCCAAGTAAAGGGCACTACTCCAACAGGCCTACACCTCTCAAACTCCTCCCACCATGTAAATGCAGGCCTTGAGAACTGGAAGGTAGTAAAAGCCACTCCGCTCGACTCCAAGATCCCTGCAGTGCGAAGCATACGCTGACACTTGTCTAGAAATCCCTGGGCATCCTCACCCTCAGTACCACTGAACGTCGGAGGCTGGAGCCTTCCGAACCTCTCTAGTCGACGCTGCTCGTCGTCTGGCATCACTGGAACCACATAATCTGGAGCTGTGCGACTGACACAACTGGAGCAACAGGTGCAACTGGCTGAGCTGGGGCTGCTCCTGGTGTCTGCAATCCCTAAACAACCTACTCGGGTGTGCGAGCTGCGGGGGTCTGATGACCACCTCCGGTCTCAGAAGTAGCTGCAGCAGTAGTGGTTGAGACTGCCTGAGCCAGCCAGTGCAGACGGATAAGATCTGAGCTAAAGCCTCCTAAAGACCAGGAATCACGATAGGCACTGCCGGTGCCTGAACAAGTGTTGCTGGAGCATCTACAGCTGGAGGCTGGTCCTGCATGGGGGCAACTGGTGGGTCAACAGGTGCTGCCCCTGCTGCTCTGCCTCGACCACGACCACGGTCGCGTCCACGGCCTCTAGTGGGTGGCAATGGTGGTAGTCCGCCACGTCCGGTAGCACGGGTTCTCTCCATCTGCGAGAGAATAGAATACAAAAATTTAGTTCTCGGAACAACAAAGCCGCACGACAAGAGTTCAAGAATATGAAGTGTTTCCTAAAGGTTCTGCAGCCTCTCGAGGATAAATACAGACGTCTCCATACCGATCCGTGAGGCTCTACTAACCGGCTCATGACTCATGAGGCCTAGTAACCTAGGCTCTGATACCAACTTGTCACGACCCCAATCCCGATCGTGATGGCGCCCAACACAATTGCTAGGCAAGCCCGACCAATTAACACTCACAACCCAATCACACATCCCATTACAAATTTATAGCATTAAATTAACAGTTCAACAAGTCTATTAACCAATAATTTAGATAGAGTCACTATGAATCACTGACATAACCAACGTCTCCCAGAGACCTGGGGTCATGAGTCTAGAGCCTCTAAGATAACAAAGTAGCAAA
The DNA here is from genome assembly GCA_026770625.1 of Nicotiana glauca. Lineage (NCBI taxonomy): Eukaryota > Viridiplantae > Streptophyta > Magnoliopsida > Solanales > Solanaceae > Nicotiana > Nicotiana glauca. The sequence goes on from MU666727.1 coordinate 16,634, forward strand.
CTCTCATGTAATACAGAGTTCTAAAAAGCGGAAAAATAAAAGGGATAGGGGAGGAGTCAGGTTCTGCGGACGTCGGGCAGCTGCGTCTACAACTCCTGAAAGCTCTGGAAGCAGCAAACAGCTCGACTAAGCTCCCAGAACACTTGAATCTGCGCACATGGTGCAGGGAGTAAATTGAGTACTTCCAACTTAGTGGTAATAGACATATATAATGGCTGACAGTAAGAAATCCCGAAATATAACAATGCAAAGCTATAACCAATAATTCTACACATTTAACGGTGGAACAATATCAGGCAATGACAGATAAAACAGATAGATATCGATGCATGAATGCAATGCAATGCACATGACCACTGCAGTGCGCAGCCCGATCCATTTGGGTACCCGCGCTCACTGTGGGGGTTCAGACTCCGAAGGGGCTCCTACAGCCCAAGCGCAATATCATCGTAGGATTCGTTGCGGCGTGCAACCTGATCCACACTCAGTCCAGATATATGCATGTAAGCCACACAAGCACAGTCAAGTTTATCATTTTCAGTTCCAATTATTAGGAATTATAGATTAAGTGTTTAAAACTTTATGAATTTAATCATTTCGAGACAGTGTTTAACTCAGGACTGATATCATGAAAAGATGCTAAGCATCATGAAAACAGTGATAATAATCCCTAAGGGATCCAAATAATTGGCATGCAGCCCAAATATGCTCATAGCAATCCAAGTAGAATGTTTACCAATCAATTTCTAGTCAATACACATTATGACCATCACTCGGACGAACTAAGCCATAGTCCTCCAATCACAAACGACCCCGCACTCACCGTAGAGTACGTGTCTCGCCTCAATATAGCGTCACAGTATGATATACCGAGGTTTCAAACCCTCATGTCATCATCTACATCTATTACTCACCTCAAACCGGCCACAAGACTAGTCCGCTAAGCCTTTTCCTCTCGAATAGACCTCCTCGCGCGTTGAATCTGGCCAAAATCATAACGAATACATTGCAATAGGCTAAAGAAACATAATCCAATCAAAAGAATTCGAAAAACACCAAAAATCTCGAAGTTGGCAAAACTCGAGCCCCGGGCCCACTTCTCGAAAAATTACGAAATTTACATCACCGGATTCCTCGTCTCGCCACGAGTCCGTACATATAAAATTCATCAAAATCGGAGTCCAAATGCTCCCTCAAATCCCAATTTCTCAGTTAAAAACCCAAGCCCTAGTTCTTCAATCTTTCACCCAATTTTCCAACAGTCAAAGGTAGATTCTTCAATAAAATAGCGTTTCTAGGTCACGAGACTTACCTATAGTCGATTCCCGTCAAAACTCTCTTCAATTTCTACCCAAAAGCTCTTGAGGTGGTTCAAAAATGGTGGAAATAACAAATGGGTCTCGGATGAAATGATATTAAAAACCCTTCTGTCTCCAGTTTTTTCTTCTATGCGAACGCGAGACCACTCTCGCGTTCACGATGCATAAATTTTCCTCTGACAAAATTTCCCTTCGCGAACGCGTCTGATCTCCCGCGAACGCGAAGGCTTGGCCCCTGAACCCACGCGAATGCGGCCTTTTGAACGCGAACGTGTTGAACACCCAGGTTGGCCCTCTACTTTCTTCTACGCGAACGCGTGCCCAGCACCGCGAACACGAAGCACCAATGCCTCAACCTACGCGAACGCGTGGCCCCAACACGAACGTGATGAACATTTTCCTGACCTCCAAACTTAACTCTACGCATTTGCGACACATACTACGCGAACGCGAAGAAGGAATTCTCTGCAACTCCACAGCTGGAAAACCAACAATCCCACAAGTCCAAAAATGATCCGTTGATCACCCGAAATCACCCCGAGGCCCCCGGGACCTCAACCAAAATTCCCAACATACCTCAAAACATCATATGGACTTGTTCCAATCATCAAAACACGTCAAACAACACAAAAATCATCAATTCTCCACAGATTCAAGCCTAAGTTTATCAAATTCTTCTGAAACTCACATTCGATCAAAAACCCGACCAAACGACGTCCGAATGACCTGAAATTTTGCACACATATCCAAAATCACCTAACGAAGCTATAGAAACTCTCGGAATTCTATTGCGACCCTCGGATCAACATCTCGCTTATCAACTGGAATTCGCCAAAATTCAAACTTCGCCAATTCAAGCCTAATTCTACACCGGACCTTCAAATTCAATTACGATCGCACTCCTACGTCATAAATCATCCCCCGAAGCTAACCGAACCACCGTTATTCACATCCGATCCCTCTAACTATATAGTCAACTTCCGGTTGACTTTTTTCAAAACAAGCTTCCTTCTAAGAGGCTTAGTGCCTCATTTCCAACTAAAACCAATCCAATTCTACCCGATCAACTCAAATACTGATATTGAAACGTAGAGCAATATAATATGGGGGAAACGGGGTGGTAACTCACGTGACGACGGGCCGGGTCGTCACACAAAATGATACACTATACATTAACAAACGATAAACCAGATTAAATGCAGCACCTAAATATAGAAAAATTATTTAGTACCTTAAAACAGCCAAAACGAACATAAAAGCATTTGTAACTATTGCAAATTTGGGGAAAGATGAAATAACAATTTCTTTGTCAAGTACTGAATGTATTGGCCTTCATTTTTGTGACTCGAAACTAATATTTAAAACCTTCACATAACCTAAACAGAGAAGTAATTAAATATGGCAGCAGATTTCTAGGCAAAAAGATGTATAGTGTTGTTCTTTAACGCGCTATGCATGAAAAGGCTAACACCGGCTATACGCGGTTATTTACCATGCTATACTTTAACGGTCAAAATACCGTTAAAGTATAGCGCATCATCCATTTTGCCTATATTCTGCAGCTGAGAATTTTGGTGCGACACTTTTTGAATCCAAAGTATCATAATAAACCAGTTCAAGATGTACTCATATTTTCTTAGTTTGCTAATAGATCAGTACGCCAAAAAAAAGAATAGTTGTGAGTTGGCGTTAATCATCTTTTTCTTTTACTCTTGTTTGTTTAGGTAATTGATGAGATGATTGATGATGGAGTAGACAGGAGTGTTGACTATCCTGGGCATACTGATGCTTGATTTCAGCATTTGAATGTGTCCATGATGTGTGTTTTCGTCATCAAATTTCTTTAGTTTATATTCTTATTACTACATAAGTTTTACTGGAAGTACATGCTAACGAAACTTAAATAATATTCAGGGTCGGGGAGTGGCTGTTCTTGTTAGAGTACCCCATAAAGAAGTTGTCTTCAAGACACACCCTATGAACTTGTTGAATCGAAGGACTCTCAAGGGAACATTCTCTGGAAACTACAAGTTCTGTTGTTGAGAAGTACATGAACAATGAACTTGACTTGGAGAAATTCATCGCTCATAAACTCCATTTGCTGAAATCAACAAGGCATTTGATTTAATGTTGAAGGGAGAAGGCCTTCATTGCATCTGTTGATCTGTGTCACTTTAAGTGCAGAAAAAGTGACGTATAGCCTGTTTGGCCAAGCTTCTCAAGAGGCCAAAAGTGTTTTTTTCCCAAAGTACTTTTTTTTTCCTAACTTGAGGTGTTTGTCCAAACTTTTTTGAGGAAAAAAAAGTACTTTTGGGAAGAAGCATAAGCAGTTTCTGAGAAGCAAAAAAAAGTAGCTTCTTCCCAAAAGCAGAAGCAAAAGCAGTTTTGACTTTTCTTCTTACCAAAAATGCCCTTAACAAATAGTATATACCAAAATAACCGTTAAACCTAATACTTAGAATATTATTTTATAAATACTTCTTCTTATTTTTAGGATAGCTTTCTAATATATAGTGACTTTAGCGGTGAATACTTTTATATTTGTTGAATGATTTTTAATATATTTAGCTTATAATAAAAGAATTAAGTACTTTTTAATTTTATTTTCATATTTTACTTAAATAAAATGAAAAAATTTAATTATTGCATGTAATAACAAAATTTTGAGATTATTTATTTACTTATAATATTAACTATAAAGTAAATATATTCATATCCTTATTCGTAATTTGATACTTAAAAATACTTTCTGAAAAGCTTACATAAATTATTGCTCAAAAGTATTTTTCAAAATAATTAGTCAAATATAAAGTGCTTCTATCTAAAAGTACTTTTAAAAAAAGCACTTCTCAAAATAAGCTGATTTCTCCAGCTTGGTCAAACGGGCTAGTAGTCAGGAAAAAGCTTCATTGTAGCATTAGTTATCAAAAGGATTAGGTTATGCTTTGTTTGGTTAATTGGCAGTACTTTGCAAGCGTGAAAAATAGTATGCGTGGTATAACTATGTGGAAAATTTAACATTCTTGGATCTCTTATCTAATTGTGTCCATAGCTTTACTACATATATATTTACCTAATGCTTTCTTCCGTCAGTTGCATTAAAGTAGTGCTTCTATTGGCAAACCGGTTGAAGAAAATAAAATATTTGTGATTTACAAATATGAAATGTCTTATTTTTGCAATTTATTACACGTGCAGTGTATACGCCAAGTTTATTCTTCGATTTTGATGTAACTTCTTTTAAATCTATCCACATAAGCTATCCAAATCAACCTTATATCATATCTCTATCAATTGCTAAATGTTATGTACTCTAAAACTATTGTAGGATTCTATAACTCAATAACTTTGGTAAAAAAATTACTTCTTCCATTAAAGTCAAGTCATTTATAATCTGGTACATATCAATTATGTTATCTAAAAATATTGTAAAAATTTACTGGGGCAAATTTAAATGCAGATATGAGCGACATCTAAAAATAATATTGATAACAACACTAAATAACTCTTGGTACACCCTCACTAGTAAATAAATATCTCTCTCTGTTACAAAATAATAAAAGAAGAAGAAGAGTATTGCGGCTAAGTAGAGAGAGAAGGAATACTTACTGATATCAGATCCATTACAATGGAATAGAACCATCTATTTATAGGGAGAGGTTGACTTAGCCACCAAGTAATAAATCCTAGAATCTCTCTAAATATGGACATTCACCATAAATAGAATTCTATTTATAACACTCCCCCTGAATGTCTATTCAACAGAGAATGTGTCTCGTTAAAACCTTAACTAAAAGAAAATCCAATGGGAAAAATTCTAGAAAAAGAAAAAGAGTACACATGTTTAGAAATACACATATTGGTTGCCTCGTTAAAAACCATGCAAGGAAAACCCAGTGGGACAAAATTTTGTAATGGAAAAAGAGTGCAACGCGCATTAACTCCCCCTGATGAGAGCGTCAATTCACATTATTGAGCCTTCGCATCCCGATCTTGTACACTAGCTTCTTGAAGGTTGGCGTTGGTAGAGATTTTGTGAACAAATCAGTCATATTATCACTTGAACGAATCTGTTGCACATTAATATCACCATTCTTTTGAAGGTCGTGTGTGAAAAATAATTTTGGTGAAATGTGCTTTGTCTTATCTCCTTTTATGAATCCTCTCTTCAATTGAGTTATGCATGCTGCATTATCTTCATACAGATTTGTGGGTAATTTGTCACATTTCAAACCACATTTGTCTTGAATAAGATGTATTAATTATTATAGATATCAACCACACACACTATCGACTTGCTCCATAAATAACAATTATCTCAGCATGATTAGATGAAGTATCCACAATTGATTGCTTAGTCGATCGCCAAGATATGGCAATGCCTCCACAGGTAAATACATAACCTATTTGAGACCGAGCCTTGTGTGGGTCAAATAAATACCCAGATCAGCATAACCAATAAGATCAAGACTGCAATTGTTGCGATAAAATAAGCCCATATCGGTAGTCCCTTTAGATACCGCAATATGTGTTTGATCCCATTCCAATGTCTCCTTGTGGGAGCAGAGCTATATTTTGCTAAGACATTAACTAAAAAAGTTATGCCAGGCCTTGTAGTATTGGCAAGATACATTAGTGCGCCAATTGCACTAAGATATGGTACTTGAGGACCAAGTAGCTCTTCATTCTCTTCTTGAGGTCGGAATAGATCCTTATTCACATTAAGTGATCGAACAACCATCGGAATAGATCCTTCATTATCTTCTTGAGGTCGGAATAAATTCTTATTCACATTAAGTGATCGAACAACCATCGGAGTATTTAATGGATGTGCTCCATCCATGTAAAACCATTTCAGTACCTTTTCTATGTAGGTAGATTGATGAATAAAAATTCCGTTTGCCAAATGTTCAATTTGCAAACCAAGACATAATTTTGTCTTTCCGAGTTCTTTTATCTCGAATTCCTTCTTTAAATAATTAATTGCCTTTTGGAGTTATATAGGAGTTCCAATAAGGTTTATGTCATCAATATATACGGCAGGTACAACAAATTCTGATGTTGTCTTCTTTATAAAATCGCATGGGCAAATGACATCATTTATATAGCCTTCCTTTAATAAATACTCACTAAGACGATTATACCACATTCGTCCTGATTGCTTTAGATCATACAAAGATCTTTGCAATTTAATTGAAGCATTTCCCGAGACTTTGAATTATGTGCGTTTGACATTTTTAAACCCCTTGGTAATTTTCATGTATATCTCATTATCAAGTGAGGAATAAAGGTAGGCGGTAACCACATCCATTAAATGCATGTCAAGCTTTTCATGGACAGCAAAACTAATAAGATAACGGAATGTTATAACATCCATAACGTGTGAATATGTCTCTTCATAATCGACACCAGACCTTTATGAAAATCCTTATGCAACAAGGCATGCCTTATATCTTTGTATCTCGTTTTTCTCATTTCTCTTGCGTACAAAAACTCATTTATAGCCAACGGGCTTAACATCATTAGGTGTTTGGACTACAGGCCCAAAAACTTCACATTTTGCAAGTCAATTCAACTCTGATTGGATTGCTTCTTGCTATTTTCGCCAATCAAGTCTTTGTCGACATTCTCTAACAGATTGAGGTTCAAGATCCTCACTTTCTTGCATAATGCTAGATTCAATATTATATGCAAAGATATAATCCACCGCTATATCCACTCGATTCAAATTTATCTCAATATCGATTGGATTTATTGATAGTTCCTTATTTTCTTGAGTCCCGGACTCAGTGAATTCCTCATGAATCTCAGAATTTATTAAATCATGGATTTCTTCATGATATTCTTTCGAAGTGTCATTTTTGATCATTTGTTTTCCTTTTTCTAGGATTTTGATCTTTGGAACCCAATGGCCTGCCACGTTTTAGGCGTGCTTTCAACTCATTAGATATGACACTAGAAGATTGTTCAATAAGGACATCAATACAGATTGGAACATTCTCTGCAGGGATATGCGATTTTGTTATCCTTTTCAAATCCGTAAATGCATCTCGCATTTGATTTGCTATTCTCTGCAAATGGATAATCTTTTGCACCTCATTTTCACAAATAGAGGTATGTGGATCAAGATGAGATAATGATGGATTTTTTCACAAAATTTCCCGTTTGGTTTCACCAACTTCTCTCCCTAATTTTGGGAAAAGTGTCTCATCAAATCGACAGTCTGCAACTCGTGCAGTAAACAATTCCCCCGTCAATGTTTCGAGGTAGCGAATAATGGAGGGCGATTCAAACCCAACATATATTCCTAACCTTCTTTGCAGACCCATTTTGGTGCGATATGGTGGTGCTATAGGTAGGCGGTAACCATATCTATTAAATGCATGTCAAGCTTTTCATGGAAAGCAAAACTAATGCATTAACAGAACAGTATAGCATCCATAACGGGTGAATATGTCTATTCATAATTGACACCAAGCCTTTGTGAAAATCCTTGTGCAACAAGGTGTGCCTTATATATTTGTACCTCGTTTTTCTCATTTCTCTTGCATACAAAGACCCATTTATAGCCAACGGACTTAACACCATTAGGTGTTTGGACTGCAGGCCCAAAAACTTCACGTTTTGCAAGTCAATTCAACTATGATTGGATTGCTTATTGCCATTTTGGCAAATCAAGTCTTTGTCGAAATTATCCAACAGATTGAGGTTCAATATCCTCACTTTCTTGCATAATGCTAGAGGCAACATTATATGCAAAGACATAATTGTGACGACCCGACCGGTCGTTTTTAGAATTTATGCCTCGATCCCCTATTAACTGCTTCCCCTAAGCTCAATTCTACTATTTTGGTCTGTCAGGACGTTCGGTGTCAGGATTTAGAGTGTTTTGGGACACTTAGTCCCTAAATAAGAGCTTAAGAGTTAAAAAATGGTCTGTAATCGGAACAGTGTAAAGACGGCCTCGAAATGGAAATCTGATGGTTCTGTTAGCTCCGTTAGGTGATTTCGGGGTTGGTAACGTGTTCGGAATGTATTTTGGAAGTCCGTGACTCATTTAGGCTAGAAATGCCGAAAGTTAGTATCTTGGCGATTTCCGGTTGATAGGTGAGTTTTTGATCCGAGGGTTGGATTTGAATTCTGGAAGTTGCTGTAGCTCCGTCATGTCATTTGGGATGTGTGCGCAAAATTTCAGGTCATTCGGACGAGGTTTGGTTAGGTTTTTGATCGAAAGCGTATTTGGTTAGAATTTAAAGTTCTTAGGCTTGAATCCTTGATTTAATCGAGTTTTCTGTGTTGTTTGAGGTGCTTTGAGGATTGGTACAAGTTCGAATAAGGTATTAGGTGGTATTGGTGCTTTTAGTTGGAGTCCCGGGGGTCCCGGGATGATTTCGGATGCTCAATGGGTTAGTTTTGGAAGTAAGAAAGAAAATTGCAGCACGCTTCTGTTGTTTTCGCTTCTGCGGCTTGGGAACCGCAGAAGCGGCGGCGCAAAAGCGGCCTTTGCGCCGCAGAAGCGAGTTGGCCCCTTTTCCTCCGAGACCGCAGAAGCGGTCAGCTATCCGCAAAGGCGGAGCCGCAGAAGCGGACTCCGACCCCCCTTTAAGTGAAAACCGCAAAAGCGGTGGTTTGTCCGCATAAGCGGTCCCTGGACCGCAAAAGCGGAAACCGCTGTCCAAAAATACAAAAATCGAGGGTTAAGTTTCAAAAGTTGGAAAATTAATTTTGAGCTCGGGCAAGGGCGATTCTGAGAGGATTTGGAAGAGGAGATTATTGGGTAACATTTCTATGATCCTTTCTAGTTATATTCTATCATTTAGTAGTTAAATCCACCTTTTAAATTCGAATTAAAGATCAAAAATGGAAGAATTTGGGTGAAAGTTCATTGACTAAACTATTGGGTTTTGAGGGGGCATTCGACCTCCAATTTTTGAGATTTTTATATGGTTAGACTAGTGAGAGTACGAGGTTTCTGAAAATGTGAAAATTATTCGGTTCCGAGATGTTGGCCTGAGGGGCATTTTGGTCATTTTATTTATTTTCGCGCCTTAGCTTTAATTTCAATAGTGGAATCAGTTGTTTGCAATATTATTTACGATTTTTAATTGAATTGAATAGATTTGGGCCATTTGGAGTCGGATACTCGTGGCAANGAGGTGACGAGCGCGTACTTGAGCAAATTATTGAAATCTGAATTTTTACTTAAATACTTGATTTGGATTCTCTCTCATATTTGCCTTACTTTACTTTCTTTTATAGCCTGTGTTAGCGTAGAAGAGCATGTTTACTTGACCCAAGCTGCCTATTTGTTTAAATTGTTCTTAACTGTGATTACGTGGAGCATGTTAGGCTAGTATTATTTGATGCCTTGTATTGTTGTACTTAAATTTCTGAATAATTCACTGATATTGGTTGCGCATTTACATTGGGACTACGGATGCAGGATTTCGGGAGTTCCCCCTTGTTTGTTTATTTTGGGACTATGGGACGGTATCCCGGGAGATCCCCCCTGCACTTTTATTTTGGGACTACGGGACGGTATTCCGGGAGAACCCCCTGCACTTTTATTTTGGGACTACGGGACAGTATCCCGGGAGATCCATTGGACAGTTGAGGAGGGGGCTACAGGACGGTATCCTGGGAGACCCTCATTGATATTTGAGATTGAGTGGTGATTACCCTGTGTTTCTATTTTATCCTGGTAGTTATTATTGTTTTGTTGATTTGCCTTATTATACTGCTGCATTTATCATTCTTGTCAGATTTCTACCCTATTAAATTATTGCTATTCTGATGCATGAGGTTTCTGCCGTGCGGTTGTTGTTGAAAGGTTGCATGAGGTCTTTGCCGTGCTATTGTTGTTATTGATGTTTTGCACATGCGGCGTAATAAGGCGGGATATGATATATGCTTATATGTGGGTTGCGCATGTGGCGGAATAAGGTGGGACATGGTTATGCACGTGTGGCGAAATAAGGCGGTGACTATTATATTATTTATTGCACACTTGGCGAAATAAGGTGGGCTATGTCAGGGATTGATTGTATAGAGTTGTGACGGCCTGTTGAGGCATTCCTATTTGTTTCTATTATGATTGTGGATTGTTTATCTGTATGAACGTTACCGCTTGGGAGTTGTGAGGGAACATCGTACGTGCAGTCCGTCCTCCTTTTTCATGTTTGTTGGTTGATAGAATTTTTGTTAGAAACATTTGTACAATTATACACGTAGCTGAGTACTCCTATTAGAGGTGAATTCCTCCTGATTTTTCTAATGGTGGTGGTACGCCTCGCTTATCCATTATATTTGGGAGAGTGGCCCTAGTTAGCCAGTTAGTTGTCGGTATGACCATGATATTGATGGGGCACAGGATGCCAATTATTAGATTTTAGATGCTAGGTCTTCGCGAATTGTGGTTAGTCAGAGACTTGGTGAAATTGTGGAAAGAATTGGATAAGACCTTCTGTGAACGTTATTTTATGATAGGAATTATTTACCTGTTTCTTTTCTCTACTGTGTTGTGACCTTAGGATTTGGGTTGTGATTTTGCCGTTGTTTTGTATCATCGTTTATTATATTCTTGTTGTTAATTGTTGTATTTACCCCTTATTGAGAATTGTAGCATTTTTTTGGTCATTCGCGCATTCTTTACATATTCATATGTCATTACCATTGTTCCTATGATTATACTGTTTATCGACCGCTAGGTGCCTTCACTGTTCCTCATCACTACTCCATCGAGGTTAGTCTTGGTACTTATTGGGCACCGTCGTGGTGTGGTCATACTACTCTTCTGCACATTTTCGTTGTGCAGATACAGGTACTCCCATTCAGTTCTGTCAGTCTTGGGAGGAGGCGTATTGGTAGAGACTTCAAGGTATATCTGCTACGTCCGCAGACCGAGGAGTCCCTTTCCAGCTTTTCTGTAATAAGTATAGTACTTCCAGTATTTTCTCCTTTGTATAGATATTCTTGAGTCAGAGCCTCTTATGTATCCCCTTAGCTTGTGATTTGTGAGTTTTCGGGTTTTGGGAAGTTTTGTTAGCTTTGAGGATTGTTGTGGTATGTGCCGAGCGGCACCTTAAACACTGTTTATTTTTCCAGTTTAGTTTTATTTAATTTCTTCCGCAAATTTTGATTTATCTTCCGCATTGTTAGGCTTACCTAGTCATAGGGACTAGGTGCCATCACGACATGTTCATGGAGGGTGAACTGGGGTCGTGACAAGATGGTATCAAAGCACTAGGTTCATAGGAGTCACAGATCATAAGCCAGTTTATTAGAGTCTCGTGGATCGGTACGGAGACGTCTGTACTTATCTGC
>MU666728.1:0-15785 GCA_026770625.1 Nicotiana glauca
GGCTTGAATAATAAAGGTGACTTTTTCAGAACTTCTCTTTTCCTCTCTTTTTCGAACTTGTTTTTTTAAAATTTTTCCTTTTTTTTTTTTTTGTAACAGAATTTATTTATTTTGATTTTGAAATTCTTTTACTTGGGGTAAAAATCACGTGCTCAAAGATGATATGACTGGTATCAAGACATCCATTGTAGCTCACAAACTGCCAACAGATCCAACATGTCCACCGGTAAAGCAGAAACTCAGAAAGTTCAAGCCTGACATGAGTTTGAATATTAAGGAAGAAGTCACCAAGCAAGTCAAAGCCAAGGTTTTCAGAGTAGTGGAATATCCGACATGGTTAGCCAACATCGTGCCATTACCAAAGAAGGATGGAAAAGTTAGAATTTGTGTCGACTACCGGGATCTTAACTAGGCCAGTCCCAAAGACGACTTCCCCTTGCCTAACATACACATTCTTATTGACATCTGCGCCAAGCATGAGTTGCAGTCTTTTGTAGATTGTTTCGATGGGTATCATCAGATATGGATGGATGAGGAAGATGCATATAAAACTGCTTTCATCACATCGTGGGGGATGTATTGTTACAAAATGATGCCATTTGGGTTAAAGAATGCTGGGGCCACCTACATGAGGGCCATGACTATTATTTTCCATGAAATGATACATAAGGAGATTGAGGTATATGTAGACAACGTCATCATCAAATCCAAGAGAGCCGCTGGCCACATGGAAGATCTGAGGAAATTCTTTAACAGACTGAGAAGGTACAATCTGAAATTGAATCCCGCCAAGTGTGCATTCGGGTTCCTGCCAGAAAATTATTGGGGTTCATCGTGAGTCATCGAGGAATAGAACTGGATCCATCAAGGGCTAAGGCCATTCAAGAATTGCCACCGCCAAAGAACAAGAAGGACATGATGAGTTTCCTAGAAAGACTCAACTACATCAGCCGGTTCATAGCTCAGTCCACTATCACTTGTGAACCCGTATTTAAAATGTTGCAGAAGGACGCTGCTACCAAATGGACTGATAACTGTCAGAAAGCCTTTGATAGAATCAAGGAATATCTATCAACGCCGCTAGTTTTGGTTCCACCCGAACCAGGTAAACCTCTGTTGCTCTACCTTGCAGTGTTGGATGGAGCCTTCGGTTGTATTCTGGGACAACACGATGAAACGGGGAGAAAGGAGCAAGCCATCTACTATCTTAGTAAGAAGTTCACCCTGTACGAGGCCCGATATTCTCTATTAGAGCGCACCTGTTGTGCTCTGACTTTGGTAGATCAGAAATTAAGGCATTATTTCTGTGCCTACACTACTTATCTCATATCAAAAATGGATCTGCTGAAGTATATCTTTCAGAAACCCATGCCCACTGGCAAGCTAGCTAAGTGGCATATCCTGCTAAGTGAATTTGACATTGTTTACATGACTCAAAAGGCAATCAAAAGACAAGCCTTGGCAGATCATCTCACTGAGAATCCCATGGACGGAGAATACGAGCCTTTAAATATGTATTTTCCCGATAAAGTGGTATCTTTCATAGGAGAAGATATTGCATAATCCAATGATGGTTGGAGAATGTTTTTTGATGGAGCCGCAAATTTCAAAGGAGTTGGCATAGGAGCAGTCCTAGTATCAGAAACCAGCCAGCATACCCGGTATCCGCCAAGCTCAGGTTCCAATGCACCAACAATATGGCCGAATATGAAGCCTGCATCTTGGGGCTCAAAATGCCTATTGACATGAACATTCAGGAGTTGCTAGTGATCGAGGATTCAGACTTGCTCATACATTAGGTTCGAGAAGAGTGGGCAACCAAGAACTCCAAGATACTTCCCTACTTGCATCACATACATGAGTTGAGAAAAGATTCACAAAGAAAGAATTTCGGCACATCCCCAGAGTGCAGAATGAGTTCGCTGACGAATTGGCTACTCTATCATCCATGATCCAACATCCAGACAAGAATTTCATTGATCCTATCCCGGTTAAAATTTATGATGAGCCAGCTTATTGTGCTCATGTCGAGGAAGACGCAGATGGGAAACCATGGTTCCATGAAATCAAAGAATACTTGACAACATGAGAATATCCAGAATTTTCCAACGCTACTCAGAAGTGCACCCTTCAGCAGTAGTCTAACAACTTCTTTCACAGTGGAGGAATCATGTACATGAGGACTCCCGATTTGGGGATACTAAGGTGTGTCGAAGCAAATGATGCATCCAAGTTATTGGAAGAGGTTCATGCAGGAACCTGCGGTCCACACATCAATGGTTTTGTCTTAGCAAAAAAAAATACTCCGGGCAGGTTATTTATGGATGACTATGGAAACGGACTGCATCGAGTATGTCCGAAATGCCATCGCTGTCAGATACATGCAGATATGATAATGGTGCCTCCAAACGAGCTTATTGCAACAAGCTCGCCATGGCCATTTGCTGCTTGGGGAATGGATGTTATTGGACCAATCGAACTGGCCGCATCAAACGGGCCCAGATTTATTCTGGTAGCGATTGATTATTTCACTAAATGGGTCGAAGAAACATCATATAAAGTAGTAACTAAGAAGGTTGTGGCAGATTTCATCCACGACCGTATTGTTTGTCGGTTCGGCATCCTCGAGTCAATTATTACCGACAATGGATCCAATATCAATAGTGATCTGATGAAAGCAATGTGTGAAACGTTCAAGATCAAACACAAGAATTCTACAGCCTAAATGCCTCAGATGAATGGAGCTGTAGAAGCGGCCAACAAAAACATCAAGAAGATACTAATGAAGATGATATAAAAGCACAAGCAATGGAATGAGAAGTTATCATTCGCCTTATTGGGATACCGCACCACAGTCCGCACATCAATCGGGGCAACTCCTTATATGCTGGTTTATGGTACAGAGGCGATCATTCCCGCCGAGGTAGAAATCCCCTCCTTGAGAATCATACAAGAAGCGGAGTTAGATTATGCTGAATGGGTAAAGAGTCGCTACGAGTAGTTGGCTCTTATAGATGGGAAGAGAATGAATGCAGTTTTCCATGGTCAATTGTATCAGAACAGAATGTCCAAAGCTTTCAACAAAAGAGTCAAGCTGAGGAAGTTTACACTAGGACAGCTAGGGCTGAAGAAAATATTTCTGCATCAAGATGAAACCAAGGGGAAGTTCGCTCCCAACTGGAAAGGTCCGTATATGGTTCATCGGGTTTTCACAGGAGAAGCCCTCATACTCGCAGAAATGGACAAGGAAGTCTGGCCGAAGCCAATCAATTCAGAAGCAGTAAAACGATACTATGTGTAATCATTTATGAAATTTTTATGATGTAATTTGAACTACGCCTGACCTGATTCCCGTTTAAGAGGGGATATGTAGGTATCCCTATGGGTTCGGTCACAATTCAATAAAATTTCCATTTCCCCCGCTATTGGAAACTGGGGCAGAATTTTGAGAAGGACCCTCAAAATTACGAAGTTGATTGTCAGCCATTCATCGCACGCAGCCATCGGAAGCACCAGCCCAGTAAACTGGGGCAGAATTTTGAGGAGGACCCTCAAACTTTCGGAGCAAGAAAGGTTGCAATGTCTTGAACCGCATCAGTGTCGTCGGTTCATCTAAAGAAAACTATTTTTCAAATTATGTATTTATGTTACGTTATTTTACTAAATCATGCATGA
Source organism: Nicotiana glauca (assembly GCA_026770625.1). Classification (NCBI taxonomy): domain Eukaryota; kingdom Viridiplantae; phylum Streptophyta; class Magnoliopsida; order Solanales; family Solanaceae; genus Nicotiana; species Nicotiana glauca. The sequence goes on from MU666728.1 coordinate 3,676, forward strand.
CTATTATCGAAATGCTGTGTTTAGAAATGCTATTCCAAATGATACACAATTCAAGCAGAACAAGCAAAGGCCACGGGAAGACAAACTAACCTTCTGCTTTTTTTTTATACAAAACTCATGATTTTTATTTGGATGCAAGCACTAAATTCGCAATATCATTAGATATATTTAGGCACTCATACTTTCTCAAGAATGAAACTTTGAAGAATCATCACCTACTCACAATTAGTATCCGTGCGCAACATCCCAGCAGCCGCAATGATGCAATCATCTATCAGCTATCGTCTATTAGCTAAGAGATTTCATTACTATCTGCCTTTTATTTCCCGTATTGCATAAGGCTACCTTCCTGCCTTTCGAGACTAAGCATTGTCTCCATCTGCATTATCTGCATTTTGCATAAGGCTACCTTCCTACCTTTCGAGATTAAGCATTGTCTCCGTCTGCATTATCTGCATTTTGCATAAGGCTACCTTTCTGCCTTCCGAGGTTAAGCTCTACCTCCATCCTGCATTTTGCATAAGGCTACTTTCCTGCCTTTTGAGACTAAGTAATGTCTCCATCTGCATTATCTGCATTTTGCATAAGGCTACCTTTCTGCCTTCCGAGGTTAAGCTCTACCTCCATCCTACATTTTCCATAAAGCTACTTTCTGCCTTTCGAGACTAAGCACTATCTCAATCTGCATTTTCTACATTTCTGCATAAGGCTACCTTTCTGCCTTCCGAGGTTAAGCTCTTCCTCCATCCTGCATTTTGCATAAGGCTACCTTTCTGCCTTCCGAGGTTAAGCTCTACCTCCATCCTGCATTTTTTAACATAAGGCTACCTTTCTGCCTTTCGAGACTAAGCTATGTCTCCGTTTACATGGACGAAATATCGCCACCCTTATTTTAAATTTTGAACCGGCTTAAATATCGTCATTTCTTATCTTGCATGGCTGAAATATCGCCACCGTTCATTTACGTCTTACATTGGTTGAAAGATTGCCACCTTTTGCATTTCATGGGATGAAAGATTGCCACCTTTTGCATTTCATGGCTTGAAAGATTGCCACCTTTTGCATTTCATGGCCTGAAAGATCGCCACCTTTTGCATTTCATGGGCTGAAAGATTGCCAAATTGGCAAAGGCGTCATTATTCGGAGGCACCATTTCCATAGCCCGAGAACGCCATTCCATGGCCTGAGGACCCCATTTTATCTTTGAATATCATTATTCAAAGGCATCATGGTTTGGAGGCATCATCCTAATAGCCCGAGAACATTATTTCATAGCATGCGAATCCTTTATCATACGCTTCATTGCCCAAGACGCATCCTAACCGTCCAAAGATAGCATTCATGGTCCAAAGGAAACTTGCATCACGTTTAAATTTATGCACAGTATATGTTATATTGCTCACTTCCAAGTACGTCGGCTAGCAACGGCCGTCTCAGCAGGAGCGTTCCGCAGCCTATCAGATTTCAGCTACAACCTAAACATCGCGTTCGTCCTTCTCGAAACTCTACTGGCACATTCCGCTGATGGATCCTGAACTACATATGGCCTGATTTCTGTAAAACCAAGGATATGTAGGCAGCTCAAAAGCCAAATCCTGGTTGAAATTCTTGGCAAATCACCTCTTTCGGTCAAAATTGGCTGCCCAATCTTTACCCGATAACTCTTTCATCCTTCCCGGGTAAAGAGGGGCAGCTGTTGATACCCATTTTCCCTAGATATTTTTATAATCAAAATACTTTCAAAATAACATATATATGCATATATGAGCATACCCAAGTGTTTTGGTATTTTCCAAAATTTGAAAGATTTTTTAAAACCATTTTATTGTCTATTTTAATTTTGCAAAATTCAATAATTATTTCCAAAAATTATCATTTTTGTGAGTAATTCATTTTATTCTCATATATACACCAAAATATAATTAAGGTAATTTTTTGCATATTTTTACAGATTTATTTGCCATTTTTAAAGCTAAATTGAAAATAATTGTAATTGTAGCCTATTTTACAATTTATTGCATTTTATAATTATAAAATTATTTCCAATATTTTTATATTAATACTTATACATTATTAGTTGGTTCAGTGTTTTTAATTTGTTTTTAAAAATCCTTTTCACTATATTTTATAAAATAAAAAGGGAAAACTTGCTATTTAAAATCTGGCCCTTTTTATTTTAATTATAGCCCAAATGATCCCCTTATTAAGCCAATTTCAGACCCACACCTAATTCAAATACCCGGTCCAACCCTGATTCGATCTGAGCCGTTGATCAAATAAGATCAATGGCCAAATTTATTTTCCTAAATAAAAACCTAAACGCCCCCGAACCCCTCACTTCATAGTCTCTCTCTCTCTATATATATGATAACGTTTGCTCTCCCTTCTCTCTAGAACCTTCTGGTTCTCTCTCTCGTCTCTGATGAAGCCGTCGCCTCTCCGGCCACCTCCATCCTCATTTTTCTCGACCACCAGCCGCCATAGAACTGTATCTTGTTAATTCCCTCTAAGCTTCGAGATTCCAGAGGCTTCCACCATGCAAGATGGTCACCAGAGGCCTTGCCTGGCTTATCTCCGGCCTTTCTCCGATTGTTTATAGTCTGATGGTACTACAAACACCGTTATTAACGAGTTTCACAGTCAGGCTCCTTACCACTTACTGATTTATTGAGAAACCCTAATTTCTGCCTAAGTCTCTTAATCCCTGTCTTTTTAAAACAATTTTCAACTTATTCTTTGTATTTTACACTACTCTATACTCCATTTCTTCGATTACTAATGTTTTTCAACGATTTGTTCTTCTTTTCAAAACTAGGGTTTCTGAAAATCCTTTTCTTCAAAATGATTTCTGGATTTAAGTATGTCTATGTTTCAACTGATTTGTTGAGTTATTCCTTAACCCTAACTATTGTATGCTAAAACCCCTCAATTTTTTGAAACTTTGTTCGGATTCTACACTCGTCTGTGTTATTTGATACATGCATATATTCTGTGCTTTGATTTATGTGATTACTTCTTCGTAATTAGAATATCTTGTGATTTTTCCCTCGTATGCCTCAATTAAGGTTTCAGATTCGATTCTTTCCGTTTATACTTGGCTTGTTTTCTCATTCATGGTAATCTATGTTATTTTCCCTAAATCAGTGTTGTTTCGAATCCTTGATTCACTGAATTATTATAGTAATACCTATGTGCTGATTCTCGATTATTGTTATGTATTTTCAACCTTAATTAGTTTCTTACCTTATTTTGATTAACCATGTTACTTATTGATTTTTCACTAATGGCTTCCTTAATTGAACCCTGGTGTATTTACCCTTAATTGTCTACCATGTGCCCAAGTCTTACTTGATTTTCTTTCCTTAAATATGTTATGCTCTTTACCGTTGGCTAATTACCCCTTAATTAAGGGAAGACTTGCTGATTCCTTTTGCCTGACTGATTCTGTGGCTTCCTTGATTGATGAAAACTGATTTCCTTTACGTTATTTTACTCTGCTCTCAGCTACTATATGTACTCTCCTCTCTTCTCACTTCCGGACACGAACAAAATTCATTGTTCTGAACTTTCTCTTACACAAAAACATACTCAGTGTTCTCTCTTGTTTCTACACAACCTCACTCACTTTCCTTGTGACTATTGATTACTCAGTCGGCTTAAAGCCAAGACTAGTGATTTAGGCTGCTTTACTGTTCTACTGTTCTTTCCTTTGCTACCTGCTTTGGTATGCATACTGCTGCTCACTTCTTTGCATACTGCTGCTCATTTCTCTGCATATTATTGCTCACTACTACTCTATATTATTTCATCCTCGACTGGTATGCCCTCCATATGATTTACAGCTCTCAAAACAACATGTTTTTATACATACTGCACTTTATCCGTCGCCTCTCCATTGATGGTTGGGTTTTTGATCGAATGCGTGTTTTATAAGTTTTAGAAGAACTTAGGCTTGAATTCGATGTAATTTGATGGTTTTGGTGTTGTTTGAGGTATTTCAATGATTGGAACAAGTTTGAATAATGTTTTAGGATGTGTTGGTACTTTTGGTTGAGTTCTCGTGGCCTTGGGGTGATTTCGGATGGCTAACGGGGAGTTTTGGACTATGAAAAGCTGCAGAAAAAGGCATCAGCTGTTGCAGAGCATTTTGCTCTATGCGACCGGATAGGAGGATTTTGAGGGGTAGTTGGGTTGTTCAATGCAACCGCATAACATGGGTTGCGATCTCATAGTGATAAATGGACCCGGGGACTTGGATGGGAATTTGTTCAATGCGAACGCGGGTGTAGGTCTGCGATTGCGTAGAGTCAGGAATTCATTCATTGTGATCGCAGGGCTGTTGGTGCGATCGCATAAAGGGAATTTTGGGAGTTTGAATTTTGTGCTTTGTGATCTCAATGGTCCTGATGCATTCGCATAGAAGAAAAGTTCTGGACAGAGAAGTTAAGTTCGAGAAATGGGACTTCGTTCCCATTTCCCATTTTTGACGATTTGGAGCTCGGATAAGGCAATATTTTGGGAGATTTTTGGAGAGAACAACGGGGTAAGTGTTCTTAACTCAATCTTTGTTATATTACTCGAATCTATTGCAATTTTTGGCATTAAATCCATGAATTTAGCTTGAAAAGCTTAGAAACCCTCTCGAATAGATTTGAGGATTTGAGGGTCGAAATGATATGGGAATTTTGTAATTTTGGTATGGTTAGACTCGTGGGGAGATAAGGAACCCGTTGATGTAAAAAATTCTGAGTTTCGAGATGTGGGCTCGGGTTTTTGCTAATTTTGAGAATTTTGATATTTTTTGATTATTTTGATTGGGCTTTGTTCCCTTATCATATTATGATATATTCATTCTGATTTCGGATAGATTCGACGCACATGGAGGCCAATTCGAAGGGCAAAGGCATCGCGAGCTAAAGAAATAGCCGATTTGAGGTGAGTAATGATTGCAAATGATGTCCTGAAGGTTTGAAACCCCAGATTGCACACCGTAGTGCTATATTAAGGTGAGACAGGCGCTAGATGATGAGCGCATGATATTTTACTACTGGGGATTGTCACTTGGTCCGTCCCGATTGATGATTTACTGTATATTTGACTGAAACTAATTTGTTATCATCAAGATTTGGGCTTATTGCCATATTTGGGCTTCGTGCCAATTATTTGAACCCTTCAGGAATTTTTATCACTATTTCATCACTGTTTTGACTTGTATTTGAACTTAGTCCTGTTGACAATTATTGTTTTACAAACTCAGTCGCTTTTATACAGATTTCTCAAATGATATTTTGAGCTGAGAACTACTGTTTTACAAATGCCCGAGGGGCTTATGATGATTTTTGGACTGAGAGAGGCTGAGGGCCTAGTTGTGAGGATTATATATATTTGGATCGGGTTGCACATCGCAGTAATGTGTATATATATGTATATTGATCGGTCTGCATGCCGCAGCAATACTTATATGGATCGGGCAACACGTTGCAGTGATATGTTGGATCGGGCTGCAAGCTGCAGCGATATAGCGCTTGGGCTGTAGGAGCCCCTCCGGAGTATGCACACCCCCAGTGAGCGTCGTGGACGTTAAATGGATCGGGCTGCATGCTACAGCGATATATGGATCGGGCTGCACGCCGCAGTGGTTACTATATAATATTATTCTGAAAGTGAGCCCAAGGGGCTCCTACTGTTCTGAGTTACTGAGTGATAGATACTGAGCCCGAGGGGCAGATTTCCACTTGTTATTTTGATACTAAGCCCGAGGGGCAAATTTCTACTTGTTATTTTGATACTGAACCCGAGGAGAAGATTTTTACTTGTCATTTACTGCCAAATTACTTATTTAACTAGTTTAAAAGAGATTTCATTTGAAATTTCACTGATTTACTGGGTTTTAAGTGATTTTACTGCTCATGTATAGAATGTTATGTCCCTTTACGTGTTTTCTTGCTTTCAGCCATTACTTATATTTATTACTCACTGGATCAGGGTACTCACATTTCTCCCTGCAAAGTGTGTGCAGATTCAGGCATAGCAGGTTTCCACTCCTGAGAGTTGATCCTTCCAGTCCAAGCGGTGTTTCGGAGACTACGAGGTAGCTGTTGGCGTCCGCAACCCCCGTGACTCCTTTATCTTATTATTTCTATGTTATTCGAACTATTGTATCGAATTTCATATTTAGTAGACTTGTGTCAGGATTCCTTAGTTACTCATGACTTGTGACACCCCGATTATGGGTGTATTGGGTTGGATTTCCACATTTTATCTATATGTTTTTTCCCTATTTGGAACTATTAAACCATATTTATACTATATTTGTGTTAACTTACTATTTTAGAAGACGAATTGGATTAGACTGGCTGGTCTTGTCTTTACAAGAGGCGCCATCACGATCAGGTTTGGGATTTGGGTCGTGACAGAAACATAAGTATTATGAGTTACTTTCAACAATAACAAAGTTTTATACAATTGGCCACACCCATCTCAGTTATGTCCTATGGGAGCTAATAGATATTATTTAATAGAAGTATGGGATATCAGGATCTGATTGGAGTTAGAGTAACCCAAAATGGTGGATGGATTGTTATCATTTGCTGACATTTTCGAAGGATATTGGAGATGTGGTAATAGTTCTCCTTGTGATACAGCTAGATGGTGCACTCTAGAATAGTACATTTAGATATGAAATACTAGAGTGTCCAGAAAATTTAGATGATCGGCACAATCCTAGAACAAATAAATATTTACCTTTGTATGGCTCCCGTCCCTATTAAAGAGAGAATGTTAGGCAACCGAAGAGCCAGTGGATGGAGCAAGGGGAGCTAAAAGTGAAAGAATTTTTTGTTGAAGTTTTTAGAATAAGGTGATAAATAGAAATATTAGCAGGAGAATAAGAAGAGAGTAAATAAAGGTGTGTACGGCGAAATCGAAGGGTCCAATTTCTCGTCATTAAGGCGCTTCGGAAGGTCACCTCGAAGGCTCGAGGCCACGATCGAGTATCCTCCTTCGGGGGTCGTTGACACTCGACCTCATGGAAGCATTGATCACGATAATGGTAGAAATGGGGAGTTCCCAGGACACACGGCTAGGATTGACAGAGCCTGCTGGTCTACTCTGAACCCGAACTAGGGTGTCATCTAGCTGTCACATCTCCATATTTTTCTAATTAATGCATTTTGTACTATGTTGGGATTCCCCTTCTATATAAAGAGGATCTTTGTCATTTTGAAAATCTTTGTTGCTTCAGTTGCTCCACACGAAATATACAAGAACATTCTCTCTGTTTTCTAACATACACTCTTGATATTATTGCTTTCATTTATTATCTTCTTACTTGTTCGTCATTTATTGATTATCATTGGCCATAAAGAGCATTCGACAATTTTATTATAACTATTAGTCATAAATCGATCGCCCCAATAGCTCACTGTCCAGCCACAGAATTGACCTTGAGGTACCAGGATTAACAAGCTCGAGGCCCCGATTGTTAGCCTCTCATTTTGATTATCACCTTATCTTTAACTCCTATTTAGCTTCTAAGTCTCACACACATAGCTTCAACTACTTAACAACTAGCATAAAAATAGATTACGTATTTTTAGAGTCCCATCAACAAATTTAATTATTATTACCATTTTCACGGTAAACAGTTTGGTGCCCACCGTAGGGCTAAAAATAATAGTGATTGTTTTCTTGCTGGTTCCATTAAAAAACGCAAGTTATCTTTCATGCTTTTTCCTATCCAAAGAACTTTGATTTTAGGTCGTAATGTCTGATTCAATAAACAACAATATTGAGAACCACGGAGAGAATGGTGTGGCTGCTCCAGGTATTGGTGAGATATTACAAAACCTTGAGAACGCACCAGGACCAATTTCGGTAGACGAAATCTCATGCGACGCTCGACACATCGAAATAAGCTCCCACACTAATAGGAGCATACACCAAGGTGACCAACAAGAAGCCCAAAAAACCTCAGCTCGGGAATAATGGGAGGTTAGCCTTCATGTTATTTTTAAAATGTTGTAGGCACAACAGTTGGCAATTGATCAGCTGCAAAGTCACCAAAAAACTCCAAACGCAGTAGCACCGGGGACAGCTCCCCTGGCCGAACAAGTACCGGAGAGATCGAGCAATAACAAGTCGATAGCCGATCCCGTCATCATAAAAATGCTCGAGGTATCACCAGAAGGATCAAATCGGGCGAGAAAATGATACAAGCCAACGATAAGAAGGTCGAGACTTACAATTCCAGGGTCGACCAAGCGCCCTTAATCTTGAAAGGTGTGGATTTAAAGAAGTTCATGCAAAAGCTGTTCCCACAGGAAGCGGCCTTGAAACCCATTCCAAGGAAGTTCAGAATGCCGTAACTTTCGAAATACAATGGTACCTCGGACCCCAATGAATCCATTACCGCTTACAGTTGTGCAGTAAAGGGCAATGACCTAAGGGACGATGAGATCGAGTCTGTCCTACTGAAAACGTTCGGGGAAATGCTCTATATAGGGGCGATGATGTGGTATCATAACTTGGCCCTAAACTCTATAGACGCATTTGCCATGTTAGAAGATTCCTTCATAAAGACGCATGCCGGGGCCATCTAGGTGGCCACTAGGAAATCCGACGTTTTCAAAATCAAGCAAAGGGAGAACGAGATGATGCGAGAATTTGTATCTCACTTTCAAATGGAAAGAATGGAACTACCACGGGTCTCTGACGACTGGCCGATACAGGCCATCACTCAAGGTCTGAACGAATGGAGCTTGGTTGCTTCGAAGCAGCTGAAAAAGAATTTGGTTGAATATCCTGTCGTTACCTGGTCGGACGTCCACAACCGATAATAGTAAAAAATCAAGGTCGAGGACGACCAGCTAGGGGACCGCTCAGGCTCATTATACCCAAGCAGGCTTCTGGTAAAGGAGCCAAATCCAAACAAAGAAAGATATCAGCCATACATCAAGGATCGGAGAAACATCCCAAGCCGTAACCCACCTCGAAACAATCGAAGGATAGACTGATGACAGAATCCTCGGGGACTCATCAACAAAGATGGGTTCGACAGGACGCGGGACTAATAGAGGCACCTTGTGTGTCAAAATACAACTTCAACGTTGATATATCGGATATTGTCTTTCGCTATCAGCAAAATCAGAGATGCCAAGTGGCCCAGACCTGTGCAATGAGATCCTTCATAAAGGAATCATAACTTAATGTGCGAATTTCACAACACACATGGCCACAGGATGCAGGATTGCAACCAGCTCCAAGAAGAAATAGCCAGACTACTCAACAAAGGCCATCCCCCAGAATTCCAAAGCGATCGGCCCAAAAACCAGTTCCGATAAAGAGAGGCAGCCAAGAAGAATAAAACGAACAAACCACAGCATGTCATTCACATGATCTTGGGAAGCATCTATTCCCCACAAGAACCCGTGATGAGAAGGACAAAAATATCCATCACCAGAGAAAAGCGAACCCGGGGATACATACCCAAGGATGCCCTCACATTCAGTGAAGAGGACACTGAGACCTTGTCTCAACCTCACAATGACGCACTAGTAATCTCTTTCCTCGTAGATATATTTCAAATAAAATATGTACTTGTGGATCTAGGTAGCTCGACCAACATTATCAGGTCGAGGGTAATAGAGTAGCTCGGACTACTTGACCAAATCGTGCCTGCCACTCCAGTCCTCAACGGATTCAGCATGGGTAGTGAAATGACGAAAGGGGAAATCACCCTCCCGGTCAACATGGCCGGCACAACCCAGAATGTCAAATTCCATGTCATCGAAGGAGACATGAGGTACAACGCCTTGTTCGGGAGACTGTGGATAGACTGCATGAGAGCAGTGCCATCTACACTCCACCAAATGATGGGATTAAAACTGTCTACGGGGAACAACATCCATCGAGGGAAATGTTCGTTGTGCATGATGTGGCACCCACACCAATACCTCCACTGGGGAAAGAACCAAAGGGTAATGAAACTACATCTTCGGTTAAGCCCGATTAAACGAAACAGAGGACCGTACTGCGTACTTATCGCAAGCGACTGAGACATATCAGACCTTGTAACATCACCGGGACATCCTATACTAAGGTATAACCATCTCCCTTTTATTGTATATTTCAAACTAACCCTTATGCAGGCGCCCGACCGAAGTAGTCTAAGCTCTAACTCAGCCCGAAGACCTTAAGGTTTTAAAGCATCCGCTACTCGTTTTTCCTTCGACCGAGTTTTTATCCCGAAAAGGGTTTTACTGGCAAGTTTTTTAATGAGGCAACATCCACATGTTACCTAAGTAAGACTCAATAAGTATTCAAGGCTTCTTTTGGAATCAACCTTTAACACTACGGGGCATCCCCCTGGAAGGCCATCCATCGGAAAAACCAAGAAACGACAAATGGGGTCCCAATAGGAAAATGATATACAGGGCCAAACGGTCGAACAAACCGCGTCCGTATAGCCGGACTCCCAACGGCAAAAACATCTATACTTGTACCAAATAATCGAAGAATACCTTTTGTCAAAGCATCTGACACTCCAAAAGAAACTCAACAATTTTGAAAAAATGATTCCTCCATCGAAAACATCCCGAACACTCGGGGACTGGCTTCGACAATTCAATATATGTACAACCTCCGGGTCAGGAATCTAAACTCATAATTCCTCAATGAGGAAACATGAAAATCACAAAATGTCTCCAAGGCCAAAAGTGTTCTGAACATTCAGGGACTAGCGCCAAAATCTAAAAAATCGCATGACCTCATGTCAGAATCGCCAAAATTGTAAGCCCTCAATAAGGCAACAACAAGCTTACAAGTAAATAACACCCGTGCTAGGATGCCCTAATTGACTCGGGGACTGTCACCAAGCACCATTCATTAAAAAACCCGAGGCGATAAGATATCGAGCGGGGAAACTCGGTCTCGTAAGACCTACATAAGATATCAACAGTATCTGTAAGACCTCAAGCCAAGCATGAACCGCAGGTGTACGATTAGGAAATATCTATAAGACCTCAAGCAAGTCGTGAACCATACATGCTCCAAGTATCTGAAAACTGTAAGACCTCAAAGGCATGAGAAATTTTTAAGACCTTGCTAAAGGCATAAACCCGATCTCAAAGTTTAGGCTATATATCGAACTTGTAAGACCCCTAAAAGGCATACCCTTGATATAGACGCCCAAACTATTTCACTCGGGATAAAAACGGCTCTGGCTGAGCACAAATGACTACGATCATAAGGTTGTACCAGCCAAACTAACGCGACTTGGGGACGCCCGACCGTCGCTACAAAATCACAGGCCTTCAATTACTTCGAATCTACTTCGGATCAGGCTGCACGCCGTAGTGATATGTTGGATCGGGCTGCACGCCACAACGATATAGTGCTTGGGATGTAGAAGCCCCTCCGGAGTCTGCACACCCCTAGTGAGCGCCTTCTACGTTAAATGGACCGGGTTGCACGCCGCAGCGGTTACTATATGATATTGTTCTGAGAGTGAGCCCGAGGGACTGATACTATTCTGAGTTACTGAGTGATTGATACTGAGCCCGGGGGGTAAATTTCCACTTATTATTTTGATACTAAGTGTGAGCACGTAATTTTTGCCCTATATGAGAATTACTCCCAAAAATCCAAAATAAAATAGTTTTGCGCGGTGTGCAAATTTTGTGGATTTGTGTTTGTGCGTGCATGTTTATATGTCTAAATTAATAGAAAAATACAAAATATGTTGCATTTACATTTAAGATTTAATTTTATATTTTTTGGATTAATTAAGTAAGTTGTTGTTTTACAAAAATGAAAAATCCACAAAAATAATGTACTTTGCGTTTTTGGCATTTAATGTCCAAATTATGTGAGCTTACTTTTAATTGGTATTTAATCTTGTGTGATAATTATTATTAGGATTTAATTAGAATTTTAGTTAATTTTTGATTTTATCATTTAATTTAGAATTTTTGGTTTTATTAATTGGAAATTAAGGAGATGAAAATAGAGAAAAAAACTGGACTGGACCGTCCAAATTTGACCAAATCCAGGCCCAAAATATTTGCCTTACCCGGTCCAGCCAGTCAACCCAAGAGACCATCCAAAATGAC
>MU666739.1:44012-62006 GCA_026770625.1 Nicotiana glauca
GAATTCAAATCCAACCCTCGGATCAAAAACTCACTATCGGACCGGAAACTTCAAAAATTCAAACTTCGGCATTTCAAGCCTAAATGAGCTACGGACCTCCAAATAACATTCCGAACATACTCCCAACCCCGAAATCACCTAACGGAGCTAACAGAACCATCAGATTTCCATTCCGATGTCGTCTTCACACTATTCCGAATACGGACCATTTTTCAACTCTTAAGCTCTTATTTAGGGACTAAGTGTCCCAAAACACTCCGAATCCTAATACCGAACATCCCGGCAAACCAAAATAGCATAAATGAACTTAGGGAAAGCAGATAATAGGGGATCGGGGTGTGAATTCTAAAAACGACCGGTCGGGTTGTTACACTACTTGGATTTTATGGATATATTTGGGCTTTGTGCCGGTTACTTGAATCCTTTAGGGATTATTATTACTGTTTCCATGATACTTAGCATGTTAAATGATTTCAGTCCTGATTTAAACACTGTTTTGAAATGTTCAGTCATATTTCTAAGATTTAAAACTTAAACTACATTTTCTGACGTTTTGGAGCTGAGAGCTATTACTTGACATTGCCCTAGTGGCTCACTTGCATATTCTGGACTGAGTACGGATTGGGCTGCACGCTGCAGCAATGTGATGATGATATTGCTCTTGGGTTGTAGGAGCCCCTCCAGAGTCTGAACCCCCATAGTGAGCGCGGGTACCCAAATTGGATCGGGTTGAACGCCGCAGCGGTCATGTGCATTGCATTCATGCATTGGTATTTATCTGATCAACTTGTCATTGTTTGTTGCTATTTCACTGTTATATTTGATTGATTGCCGATATTAGATTTATATTGTATTATGTCATGATTTCTTATCTTCATTCATTATATATGTTTATTACTCACTGAGTTGGAGTACTCACTTTACTCCCTGCATCATGTGTGCAGATATAGGTGTTCCGGAGACTTAGTAGAGTTGTTGCTGTTCTCCAGATTTTTCTCAGGAGTTGTCGAGGTAGCTGTTTGGCGTCCGCAGGACCCGACTCCTCCCCTTATCTCTTTTGATTTCTGCATCCTAGACTTTTGTACTTTTGTGGATTTACTACTCAGCTGTAACTAGAGGCTCTAGACTCGTGACCCCAGGTCTGTTGGGAGTTATTTTGACTGTTACTATGGTTTTTCCGTATTGTTCTTTTTGCTATCGGATTATTAATTTTGTTAACAGCTAAATTGACTCAATTAATTGGTAATGAGTTTTTGTACTTGGGTTGATAGTGTTCAATGGTCGGGCTTGCCTTGCAATTATGTTGGGCACCATCACGACCGGGATTGGGGTCGTGATAAGTTGGTATCAGAGCATAGATTACTAGGCCTCACGAATCAGGAGCTGGTTTAGTAGAGTCTCGCTGATAGGTATGGAGACATCTGTATTTATCCTCGAGAGGCTGCAAAACCTTTAGGAAACACTTCATATTCTTGAAATTCGTGTCGTGCCGCTTTGTTGATCTGAGAACTAAACTTCTATATTCTAGTCTCTCGCAAATGGCGAGAACCCATGCTACCAAACGTTGCGGATGACCACCATTACCACCCACTAGAGGCCATAGGCGCAGTCGTGGTCATGGTCAAGGCAGACCTGCGAGGGCAGCACCTACAGATCTACCAACTCTCCCAGTTCAGGACCAGCCTCCAGCTGTAGATTCTCCAACAGCACTGTTCAGGCACCAGCAGTGCCCTTTGTGATTCCTAGTCTCCAGGTGGCCTTGGCTTAGATACTATCCGTCTGCACTGGCCTGGCTCATGCAGTCTCATCCACTACTGCAGCAGCTACCTCACAGACCGGGGGTGTTCATCAGACCCCCGCTGCTCGCACACCTAAGTAGGTTGTTCAAGGATTGCAGATACTGGGTGCGGTTCCAGCTCAGCTAGTTGAACCAGCAGCACCAGCCGCATCAGTTGCACCACCTCCAGCGTATGTGGTTCCAGCTATGCCAGATGATGAGCAGCGTCATCTTGAGAGATTTGGCAGGTTTCAGCCTCCGACATTCAGTGGTACTGAGGGCGAGGATGCCTAGGGTTTTCTGGATAATTGCCAGCGTATGCTTCGCACTGCAGGGATTTTAGAGTCGAGTAGTGTGGCTTTTACTACCTTCCAGTTCTCAGGGCCTGCATTTACATGGTGGGAGGAGTTTGAGAGGCGTAGGCCTATTGTAGCAGCGCCCCTTACATGGCAGCAGTTCTCCACTCTCTTTCTGGAGAAGTATGTACCGCAGTCTCGCAGGGAGGAGCTGCATCGTTAGTTAGAGTGGTTGATTCATGGAGGCATGTCTGTGGACCAGTACGAGATGAGGTTTGACGTAGTTAGCTCGGCATGCTACTTGGATGATCACGACTAATCGAGAGAGGATTAGGAGGTTCATGGATGGCCTCAACTATCCACTCCGCATTTTGATAACCAGAAAGAGGGTTAGGAGTGCTTCGTTCGAGGAAGCAGTTGACGTGGCTCGAGAGATTGAGACGGCTTGCCGTTGGGAGCGTGAGGAAAGGGAGGCCAAGAGGCCTCGAGGTTCAGGTAGCTTCAGTGGTGCTCCATCTAGGGGCCAGTTACAGCGTGGCAGAGATCGTTCCTTCAGGCCTCCTCAGTCAGGTCGCCCAGAGTACAGTGGGGCTTCTTCGGGCCGTGGTCATCAGGGATTTCAGCAGGGCCAGTCTTCACTTAGTGCCCTTCCAGCTCAGAGTTCTACTTCTGCCTCTTCAGCCCAGGATTCTTCAGCAATGAGGGGTTCCCTTCAGTCCCCTTCTCCAGTGCCGGGTAGTTGCTACGAGTGCGGTGAGCTTGGTCATATGAGGAGACAGTGTCCTCGGCTTCATGGCAGTCAGTCTCAACAGAGGGATTAGCCCTCATCTTCTGCTCATGTTTCTTCAGCACCCACCCTGTCAGCCAAGGGTGAAGGCCAGGTAGCTACAGTCCACCCCAGGGGTGGAGGCCAGACTGGCGGTGGTCAGGCTCGATTTATGCTCTCCAGGATAGGAGGGATGCCATGGCATTAGATGCTGTTATCACATGTATTATCTCTATCTGCCACAGGGATGCTTCTATCTTATTTGATCCCGGATCCACTTATTCCTTTGTATCTTCATATTTTGCTCATCACCGGGGTACGACCCGAAGGTGTCTTGCTTTACCTGTTCACGTATCCACCCTGGTGGGTGATACTATTATTTTAGATCATGTATATTGATCTTGTATGGTGACTATTGGGGGTCTGGAGACCCGAGTTGACTTGTTGTTGTTGAGCATGGTAGATTTTGATGTTATTCTGGGTATGGACTAGTTATCTCCATAACATGCTATTTTGGACTGTCATGCCAAGACAGTTACGTTGGCTATTCCAGGTGTTCCGAGGATTGAGTGGCGTGGTATGACCGACTATGTCCCTAGCAGGGTGATTTCCTTCCTAAAGGCCCAACGGATGGTTTGGAAAGGTTGTTTATCGTATTTGGCTTTTGTGAGAGATGTTGGAGCTCAGACTCCTAGTCTTAACTCTATTCCCCTTGTGAGGGTTTTTCTAGATGTGTTTCCAGCAGACCTGCTGGGCATGCTGCCGGACAGGGACATTGACTTTGGTATTGATCTGGTGTCGGGCACTCAGCCCATCTCTATTCCTCCCTATCGTATGGCACCAGCAGAGTTAAAGTAGTTGAAGGAGCAACTTCAGGAGCTCCTAAATAAGGGGTTTATTCATTCTAGTGTGTCACCGTGGGGTGCACCGGTCCTATTTGTGAAGAAGAAGGATGGCACAATGACAATGTGCATTGACTACAGGCAGTTGAACAAGGTGATAGTGAAGAACAAGTATCCACTACCGCGTATTGATGATTTGTTTGACCAGCTCCAAGGGGCAAGGGTATTCTCTAAGATTGATCTCCGTTCAGGCTATTATTAGCTGAAGATCAAGGATTCGGATATTATGAAGACTGCATTCAGGACTAGATATGAGCACTATGAGTTTCTAGTTATGTCTTTTGGGCTCACTAATACCCCAGCCGCGTTCATGCATCTGATGAACAGCGTATTTCAGACATATTTGTACTCATTTGTTATCGTTTTTATTGATGATATCCTGGTATACTCGTGCAACCATGAGGAGCATACTCAGCACTTGAGAGTCGTATTACAAAGGTTAAGGGAGGAGAAGTTTTATGCAAAGTTCTCCAAATGTGAGTTTTGGCTTGGGTCTGTGGCTTTCTTGGGGCACGTGGTGTCCAATGATGGCATTCAGGTTGATCCAAAGAAGATAGAGGCGGTGCAGAGTTGGCCTAGACCGTCCTTAGCCACGGAATTTGGAGTTTCCTCGGTTTGGCAGGTTATTATCGCCGATTCATCCAGGGTTTTTCATCTATTGCTTCTCCCTTGACCAAGTTGACGCAGAAGAGTGCACCATATTTATGGTCAGACGAGTGCAAGGAGAGCTTTTAGAAGCTCAAGACAGCTTTGACCACAGCTCCAGTGTTGGTTTTGCCATCAGCTTCAGGTTCTTACACCATGTATTGTGATGCTTCGAGAGTTGGGATCGGATGTGTGTTGATGACGGAGGGTAGAGTTATTGCATATGCTTCTCGTCAGTTGAAGCCTCATGAGAAGAACTACCCCATACATGATTTGGAGTTGGCTGCTATAATTCATGCCTTGAAGATTTGGAGGCACTACTTATATGGCATATCTTGTGAGGTATATACTGATCATCATCGCCTTCAGAATTTATTCAAATAGAAGGATCTTAATTTGAGGCAGTGGAGGTGGCTTGAGTTACTCAAGGACTATGATATTACCATATTGTATCATCCAGGGAAGGCCAATGTAGTGGCCGATGCTCTATGCCGAAAGTCGGTTAGTATGGGTAGTTTGGCATACATTCCAGTTGGGGAGAGGCCCTTTGTAGTTGATGTCCAGGCTTTGGCCAATCGGATGGTGAGGTTAGACATTTTGGAGCCGAGTCAGGTGTTGGCTTGTGTGGTTTCTCGGTCTTCCTTGTATGACCGCATCAGAGAGTGCCAGTATGATGATCCGCATTTGCTTGTCCTGGAGGACAGGGTCCAGCATGATGATGCTAGGGATGTGACTATTGATGATGATGGTGCGTTGAAGATGCAGGGCCGGATTTGCGTGCCCAATGTGGATGGGCTTCGGGAGTTGATATTAGCGGAGGCCAACAGCTCGCGGTATTCCATTCATCCGGGTGCTGCGAAGATGTATCAGGATTTGAGACAGCACTACAGGTGGAGGAGAATAAAGAAGGATATTGTGAGTTATGTAGCTCGGTGTCTCAACTGTCAGCAGGTGCAATATGAGCATCAGAGGCCCGGCGGTGTACTTCAGCACATGGATATTCCCGAGTGGGAGAGGATTACTATGGTCTCCCTCGGTCATCGAGTAAGTTTGATTTGATTTGGGTGATTGTGGATCGGCTGACCAAGTCCGTGCACTTTATTCCGGTGTGTACTACCTATTCTTCGGAGCAGTTAGCAGAGATTTTCATCTGGGAGATTGTTCGGTTGCATTGGGTCCCAGTTTCTATTATCTCAGATAGGGGTACTCAATTTACTTCACAGTTTTGGAGGACTTTTCAGCGAGAGTTGGGTACACAAGTGGAGTTGAGCACCGCGTTTCATCCTCGGACGGACGGGCAGTCCGAGCGCACTATTTAGATATTGGAGGACATGTTGCGTGCCTGTGTTATTGATTTTGGAGGATCTTAGGCTGAGTTCTTACCACTTGCAGAGTTTACCTACAACAACAACTATCAGTCCAGCATTCAGATGGCACTGTATGAGGCCTTATATGGGAGACGGTGTAGATCTCCGGTTGGTTGGTTTGAGCCCGGCGAAGCTAGGCTATTGGGGACAGAGTTAGTCCAGGATGCCTTAGAGAACGTGAAAGTGATCCAGGAGAGACTTCATATAGCTCAGTCATGTCAGAAGAGTTATGCGGACCAAAAAGTTCGGGATGTATCTTATATGGTGGGCGAGAAGGTCTTGTTGAAGGTTTCGCCCATGAAAGGCGTTATGAGATTTGGAAAGAAAGGAAAGTTGAGTCTGCGGTTCATTAGTCCTTTTGAGATACTTAGGAAGATTGGGGAGGTGGCCTATATGCTTGCTTTGCCACCCAGCTTGTCGGGGGTTCATCCGGTATTCCATGTTTCTATGTTCCAGAAGTATGTTGGGGACCCGTCTCATATGTTAGACTTCAGCACGGTTAAGTTGGATGATGATTTGACTTATGATGTAGAGCTAGTGCCTATTTTGGGTCATCAGGTTCGTAGATTGAGATCAAAGGATATAGCTTCGGTAAAGGTGCAATGGAGAGGTCGGCCTGTGGAGGAGGCTACCTAGGAGACCGACCAGGAGATGCGGAGTAGATACCCTCACCTATTCAAGACTTCAGGTATGTTTTTTGACCCGCTCGAGGATGAGCATTTGTTTAATTTAGGGAGGATGTGACAACCCGGCTCGTCGTCTCATGTATTACAGCCCTGTTTCCCCCATTTATTTCGTCTTCAGGTTTCATTATCGACATCGGGTGAGTTAGAGTTGAATTGGATTGGTTTGGATAGGAAATGAGCCACTTAGTCTCTTTAAGGAAATCTTGGTTTGGAAAAATTCAACCGGATGTTGACTTATGAGTTAGAGGGCTCGGATGTGAATTACGGTGATTCGGTTAGTTTCGAGAGGCGATTTGTGACTTACGAGCGTGATCGGAAGTGATTTTGGAGGTCCGATGTAGAATTAGGCTTGAATTGGCGAAGTTAGTATTTTAGCGAAATCTGGTTTATAGGTGAGATTTTGATTTGGGGGTCGGAATGGAATTTTGAAAGCTGTAGTAGCTCCGTTAGGTGATTTTGGATATGTGTGTAAAGTTTCAAGTCATTCGGAGGTGTTTTGGTCGGGTTTTTGATCGAATGTGAAATTCGGAAGTTTTTAAGAAAATTAGGCTTAAAGCCTATGTGATTTAATGGTTTTAACATTGTTTGATGTGTTTTGAGGGTTGTAACAAGTTTCAATGAGGTTTTAGGATGTGTTGGTGTTGTTGGTTGAGGTCCCGGGGGCCTCGGGGTGAGTTCGGGTGATTAAATGAGAGTTTTGAAGTTTTGCTGCAGGTTCATTTTTGTTGTCATCTGGTATTTCCACTTCTGCGAAAATGGACCATAGAAGCGGTTTCTCAGAAGCGGGTAAAGGAGAGCAGAAGCGATTTTTGTGTAGAGTGGAGAAGTTCCGCAAAAGCGGAACGTGGTTCGCATTAGCGGGTCCGCAGGAGCGGACAGTTAGCCGCAGAAGCAGTTTTTGGCGATCCGTAGAAGCGGAATCCTAATCGCATAAGCGGAAGTTGGATTTTTAAGTGAAGACCGCAAAATTGGGGTTTTGGCCGCAGAAGCGGTCCTGCATAAGCAAAAGCAGGACCACATAAGCGAAAAACGACTGTGGACAGAAGGGTTTAAATGTTATATTTCCTCCGCGAGCAAGAGATAGTTTCCACTACTTTGAGCGACTTGGGAGAGCTTTGGGCGAGAATTTTTGCGGGTTTTGACTGAGAATCGATTGGAGGTAAGTCCCTTGGCTAATTATTCAAGCTTATGGTAGGATTAACATATAAATTGGTGAAAATTCATCAAAAAGGGGGTAAGTTAGGGCTTGAGAAATTCTCAGTTAAAATTGGAATTTTGAGGGACAAATGGACTCCGATTTTGGTAAATTTGATATGTGTAGACTCATGGCGAGACGAGGTTTTCGGTGATGTAAATTTTGTAATTTTTGGAGAAGTGGGCCCGGGGCTCAGGTTTTGCCAACTTCGAGATTTTTGGTGTTTCTCGAGTATTTTCGATTGGGTTATGTTTCTTTGACCTATAGTAATGTATTCCTTGTGGTTTTGATCAGATTCGGCGCGCGAAGAGGTTGATTCGATAGGAAAAGGCATAGCGAGATAGACTTGTGGCCGGCTTGAGGTGAGTAATAGATGTAGATAATGACCTGAGGGTTTGAAACCCTGGTATGTCGCATTGTGATGCTATATTGAGGCGAGACACGTACTCTATGACGAGTGCGGGGTCGTTTGTGATTGGGGACTATGACTTAGTCCGTCCCAAGTGATGTTCATACTGTGTTCTTGACTAGAGATTGATTGGTTATCATCCTACTTGGATTTTATGGATATAGTTGGGCTTTGTGCCGATTACTTGAATCCTTTAGGGTTTATTATCACTGTTTTCATGATACTTAGCATGTTAAATGATTTTAGTCCTGAGTTAAACACTGTTTTGAAATGTTCAGTCATATTTCTATGATTTAAAACTTATACTACATTTTCTGACGTTTTGGAGCTGAGAGCTATTACTTGACATTGCCCTAGTGGCTCACTTGCATATTCTGGACTGAGTACAGATCGGGCTGCACGCCGCAGTGATGTGATGATGATATTGCGCTTGGGCTGTAGGAGCCCCTCCAGAGTCTGAACCCCCACAGTGAGCGCGGGTACCCAAATTGGATCGGGTTGCGCGCCGCTGCGGTCATGTGCATTGCATTCATGCATTGGTATTTATCTGATCTACCTGTCATTGTTTGTTGCTATTTCACTGTTATATTTGCTGGATTGCCGATATTAGTTTTATATTGTAATATGTCGTGATTTCTTATCTTCATTCATTATATATGTTTATTACTCACTGAATTGGAGTACTCACTTTGCTCCCTGCACCATGTGTTCAAATACAGGTGTTCCAGAGACTTAGTAGGGTTGTTGTTGTTCTCCAGATTTTTCTCAGGAGTTGTCGAGGTAGCTTCTTGGCGTCCGCATGACCCGACTCATCCCCTTATCTCTTTTTATTTCCGTATCCCAGACTTTTGTACTTTTGTGGATTTACTATTCAGCTGTAACTAGAGGCTCTAGACTCGTGACCCCAGATCTCTTGGGAGTTATTTTGACAGTTACTATGGTTTTTCGGTATTGTTCTTTTTTCTATTGGATTATTAATCTTTTTAACTGCTAAATTGATTCAATTAATTGGTAATGAGCTTTCATACTTGGGTTGAGAGTGTTCAATGGTCGGGCTTGCCTAGCAATTGTGTTGGGCGCCATCACGACCGGGATTGGGGTCGTGACACAATTTTAATCCCAAATCCCCCGACCCAATTCTCATATCACCCTACCAATACCCAATTTAATGACCAGGTCCAACCTTGATCTAATCTGAGCCGTTGATCAAGTGAGATCAACGACCCAGATTTTATTTCCTAAATTATAACCTAACAACCCCCCCCCAACCCCTCATTCAGAGACGGTCTCTCTCTCTCTATACTGGCTCTTGCTCTCCCTTCTCTCTAGAACCTTCTGGTTCTCTCGCTCGTCTCTGATGAATCCACTGCCTCTCCGGCCACCTCCAGCCTCACTTCTCTCAACCGCCAGCTGCCGTGAAACCTTGTCTTGTTGATTCCCTCTATCTTCGAGACTCCAGAAGCCTCCACCATACAAGATGGTCATCGGAAGCTTTGCCTGGCTTGTCTCGGATCTTTATCCGATGGGTTATGATCCGATGGTGCTACGAGCATCATTAATGACGAGTTTCACAAGGTTCCTTACATCTCACTGGTTTATTACGAAACCCTAATTTTCTTAAAGCTCTGTCTTTTTAAATGATTTTTAACTTATTCTTTTGTGTTCTACACTACTCTCTACTCAATCTTTATGATTTTTCAAGTTTTCAACATTTTGTTCTTCTTTTAAAACTAGGGTTTCTGAACCTTTTTAGAAATCACTACATATTCTAGTACTATATGTTTGTGTTGGTATTTCTGCTTGTTTGTGTAATCTTCTGGGTTATTTCCCAATTTCTATGTGTTAATTTGTTCTAATGTTCCACTGATTCTGTGATTTCTTACTTATGGTTCTTGGTTTTGTGCCTATTGTGTTTAAATAGGTTTAATTGCTTCTATTTACTAAATATTCTGTCGATTCTGTGTATCTCTTTGAATCCCTGATTTTTTGTATATGATTTGTTTGGAGGTTTTTCACTAATTTGAGTCACTTCCTTTCTTGTGAGATGCTTTCCTTACTTAGTGTTGATTCCCTGTGATTTTCCTTCTCGCCCGTGATTTCCTGAACCAATTGTTTTCAAAATCAATCTGTAATCCGTCTGTTTATGTTCACAATATACTTTTATTTTTATTTTTTACTTTCCTTACTTGTAATTATTTTGTACTATCAGTCTTGCAAACACCTTCCTTGTTTGATGCAATTTGTACCGTTTGAGCTATGACTCCCTAATTGAAGGGAATCTGTTACGGCTAAACGCACACGCAAGTATACGCGGTCGTCAAGTAATAAAGTGACTAAAAGTCTGATGTCGTTCCCACGAGGACTTGTGATTAACTATTAACTAAATTAGACTATCCTAATTATCTAAACAAGAATTAAACCTAGAAGTATTTGGATCTAAACTAATTAAATAAAGAATATCAATAATGAATATTTAACAGAGAGAAACAACAGATATTTATGATATCAATGTAATGAAAACGATCTAGAGTTGTGGGCTATCTAACATTCCTCTTGTATTCCTCAATTGAATTGACTAACTAATTTATCTAGTTTATTGGTTGACAGGGTTAATATTGCTCATAAGAATCTGTCGAGTTCTTACTCATCTATTCAAGCTAACCTAACCCCTATATGTCTATGGAATTAGAATCAACAAGAACGCATTTATAATTCCTGTAAATCAACCAAGCAAGGCAATTAGGTATATATCTATCCTAACCGCGTATCCATTCCCCGATGCCAGGTTCAAGAACTTGCTCTATTCAATCTTATATGCAATCTAGAATTCCCACTTTCGAGTTCAACTCTAGATTCGTAGATAGTATTCAATTGGTGATCAAGTAATCAAATAATTAAGTGCAGGATTGAATAAATAAACCAATATGATAAACTAAGAAATCAAAATCAATATCCGAATAACAATAGTCATGAAAGAACCACAACCCTAGAACGTGAAGTTTAGCTCCACATAGACATGGTAGCAAAACAAAAAATCATACAAAGAAATATAAAAAGACTAAGTTGGTGGAAGAAAAGATGAAACCCGGCCTCCACGGCGGCTCTGTGCTTGTGTTTTCCTCTAAAAAACGTCCTCCTCCCTTCAAAATACTGTTTTTCCATGTATATATACCAAGTAGGGTTGGTCCCAAACAATTATACCTTCTCCAAAGTGAAAAAGGACATTTTTCCCGGGTGACTAGCGCGACTTCGCAGTAGAGCTCGAGCTAGTTTCCTGACATTCTGCCTCCAGCTTCAAGACTAGCGCGACTTCGCGCTAACTTCGCGCTAGAGTTAGCGCATTTTTCACCCTATTCCATTCCGAATTTGAAAAAACGTAAAACATGAAAGTTGTAGCCTTTTGAGTTAGATTTCCAACCATATATTGTGGAGTTAAAATGGAGTTCTGAGCAAAAAAAAGTTATATCTAGTTTACTAGACAGTTCGCAATATGCCTACTGGAGTCTTCGTTCGCTCTAACTATCATCCGTTGACCCCCAAACATGATCCTGGCTTAATTCCTTGAAATTACTTTAAAGCTCCAAATCACTTGAATTCATTCCATAACATCTATATAGCTCGGAATCACTCCTACAAGGCATAAAACTCACCATTAGTGCAAAACACTAGCGATTAAAGCTCAAACTCAATCAAAGTGCAGTAAATTTGAGTGTAATAAGCGACTAAAATACGTAATTATAGCCCATCATCAACACCCCACACATAAATCATTGCTCGTCCTTGAGCGATCAAACTACACTTTGTATAGACACTGCCTTTTTATACAATCTCCTAACTCATTACACCAAAAATATTTAAAATAGACTAAGCACAAAAGTGTAACATCTTCACCTCAAAATTTGACTCACAAGTATCACGCATTATTCGCAACTCACCAACTTGCTCTAACATAGAGGTCACTGACACTACCTTTCCTTCATGAATCAAGTGCCCTCACACAATAAAAGAGAGTAGTTCCACACAATAAAATTTAAGAACACTTAGGAACTCAAGATTGAAAGAATTCACTCACTCTCAGAAATAACATTCATATGCCACAAAAGATGCACCATAAGCTTGTCCATAGTGTACTACTCCACTAATCGAGCTCATTCAATCTAGGATAAATTAGGACATTATTTGGTTATAATGTAGGCTACGGGATGTGTAGGATACGTTTAGATATAAGAGTGACTACACCTCCCTAAGTACTTTAATACATACATTTTAACATTTAAACCACATACTTATGTCGAACCAAAACTCCGCCTTCACATCAATGTAAATTACCACATTCTTCTTTAAGCACACTTACATCAAGAGCCACCACTTATCTTTTTTTTTTCACAATAATCCAATTATTTCTTTTTCTTTTTCAATTCAACTAGCTCTTACTTTTTCAAAATAGTGCACCTTTCTTCTTATTCAATTAGTTCCACTCAAAAGCCAAACCAACCACCCCACACTTTAACTTTTACAAAGTTCATAACAATTCAAGTGCTCGTGAGAGGTGAAAAGGTTCAAATAGATGGTTAATTCAAACAAATGGGTAAGGCTTGTAATGTGGTTACCAAAGAATAAGGATTATAGGTTCAAAGAGGTTAACTACGATACATAATAATTAGGCGGGTAACATATACATATCTGGCTCAATAAGGAAAGGCCTATATCACTTCCAAGACTTAACAAAACTAATACTTCGCTTTGCAAACACACGGGGCAAATTCTAGACATCAAATTCAATGCACTGAATAACACAAAACCTTACACACACATGGAACATAACTCACTCGGGATTGGATTCATAGACACTCTAGTCAAAGCAGTTAAGCAAAGTTAAGATAATACAATTTAAGGTACTTCTACAAGAGTCAAAAACCGAGCCTAAGCGTCACAACCAAAGTACTCACTATTCTCCAGGCATAACCAAGTCAAGAGATATTTATCCAATTCAAAGCACAATACCATGGCTCCTACTCCCAAAAAAAAACTAACTACATCTGGTTCAAATAAAACCCTTGGAAAAGAACCGTGGCCCAAAGAAAAACCAAGGGGGAATTTCTACGCTACCTACAAAGAAAATCTTTTTGTCCTTTTTCTTTAGACTTAAATCCTTTAAGAAAACTGTCTATAAGATCCGTCATCAGGAAAAGTTCAATCGTAAAAAAAATATTTAATTAAACAAACACAGCAAAAGTAGCATGAAAAGTCACCAGACAATCTCCTCGCCCCACACTTAAAATTGTGCATTGTCCCTAATGCACACCATACATACAAGAGGGTAAAAGAAACTCCCTGGTAGGCCAAAGGCCGAAGCATTAGCAGCTCACGGGATACTCAGACTTCTCCTAGGTACGATCCTTTGTGCGGTTGCCCCACACTTATTTCAATCACATAGCTCACTTTTGCATACTTCAAGTGGCTTTTCTTCTATGCTCATAATCCTACAAAAAATGCTACAAAGATAGAAAAATAAAATAAACAAAAATAAATAAAAATAAAAGAAAGCAGTAAAGTTGGGTTGCCTCCCAACAAGCGCCTAATTTAACGTGCAAACCACCTTTTGCCTCCACCTCAAACTTATGAATTGAGCCCCCAATTTGGCTTCAAGCTTTTTGCTATGCTCTAGGGGTAGTGAGACGAATTTAATAGGGCCAAGCAACCAATATCGTGTTCTACACCTTTTGGCTTTCAAATGAGGTATGTAATTATGTCGCTCTGGCATGATAAATTCCAGAATATAAGCACCCAAGTCCTCATACATTGGCTCCCCCAAAGGCTCAGATGACTCGATTTTCATGTCATCATCCAAACACAATGTTGAAAAATGTATGGAATAAGGAGCAGTACGCCCTAATATGTACACATCCTAGAGTTTTCAAATATAACATTATCTACTTCCCCACATGACTCTAGAGTGCTTTCCTCAACATGGACATCATTGATAAAAGTACGCTCAAATGATTGACAATCCAATTTTAGCTCCTCGAATTGGCGTATAAGCTCCTTTTCAGTTTCACACAACTCAGAACTATTTTGTTGGGTGTTAGACGCATCAACCTTTGCAACCAATTAAGCTCCCAAGTCGTGATTAGCATTGCCAAATTTTTCGATCTCTTGTCCTATTTTAGCTCTTCCTTCTATTAGGTCTTGTATCCCATCTGTAATTTTCTCACTTTGAGCCTCATATGTCTCCAATCTTTCAGCTTGTTCCACCAGCCAAGTTTGACTCAAAATCTCCTCTTTTTCAAAATTTTCCTCTTGCTGGTACTCACTATCTTCATTTAATTCTTCTATATTGGCCTTCATTCTTGTGATTGTTGCCCTCGTTCTTTTCATATCTTTTTTGAGTTCATCCTGTTGCTCTGCTACTTGCCTTAAAATATCCATAATATATGCATCAAGTTCCATATCATGTACTTCATTGCCCCTATCAAACTCACAAACATCATTAGAAAGACCATAATAAGGGCTCAGAGAATGACGAAAAGAAATAGGACAACCATCCCAATGGCCATCTTGACCACCACACATACTACAAATATTCCACTCAAAGGATTGAGATTGTGCGCACAACTCGCTCCCGGGAACATTCTGATAATTTTTCCACCTGTGCGGTCCTCCACAATATGGACAAAGATTATCAAAATAAGAATAACCATCATTCGAATAACTTTCATTCCAAGATGCCATGTTAAAATAAATAAAAAATATTAACTAAACTAAAAACAAAAAAAATGAATAAATAAATAAAAATTCAATGTCTAATCTAGAAGAATAGTTAATTTCTAAGTCCCCAGCAACGGCACCAAAAACTTGTTGCGGCCATATGCACACACAAGTACACGCGGTCTTCAAATAATAAAGTGACTAAAAGTCGGATGTCGATCCCACGAGGACTTGTGATTAACTATTAACTAAATTAGACTATCCTAATTATCTAAATAAGAATTAAACCTTGAAGTATTTGGTTCTAAACTAATTAAATAAAGAACATAAATAATGAACTTTTAATAGAGAGAAACAACAGATATTTATGATATCAATGTAATGAAAACGATCTAGGGTTATGGGCTATCTAACATTCCTCTTCTATTCTTCAATTGAATTGACTAACTAATTTATCTAGTTTATAGGTTGACAGGGTTAATATTGTTCATAAGAATCTGTCGAGTTCTTACTTGCCTATTCAAGATAACCTAACTCATATATGTCTATGGAATTAGAATCAACAAGAACGCATTTATAATTCCTGTAATCAACCAAGCAAGGCAATTAGGTATATGTCTATCCTAACCGCGAATCGGTTCCTCGATGCCCAGTTTCAAGAACTTACTCTACTCAATCCTTTATGCAATCTAGAATTCCCACTTTCGAGTTCAACTCTAGATTCGTAGATAGTATTCAATTGGTGATCAAACAATCAAATAATTAAGTGCAGGATTGAATAAATAAACCAATATGATAAACTAAGAAATCAAAATCAATATTCGAATAACAATAGTCATGAAAGAACCACAACCCTAGAACGTGAAGTTTAGCTCCACATAGACATGGTAGCAAAACAACAAATCATACAAAGAAACATAAAAAGACTAAGTTGGTGGAAGAAAAGATGAAATATGGCCTCCACGGTGGCTCTGTGTTTATGTTTTCCTCTCAAAAACGTCATCATCCCTTCAAAATACCATTTTTCCATGTATATATACCAAGTAGGGTTGGGCCCAAAAAATTATACCTTATCCAATGTGAAAAAGGACATTTTTCCCGAGTGACTAGCGCGACTTCGCGCTAACTTAGCGCTAGAGCTCGTGCTAGTTTCCTGACATTCTGCCTCCAGCTTCTAGACCAGCGCGACTTCACGCTAGAGTTCACGCATTTTTCACCCTGTTCCGTTCTGAATTTGAAATACATAAAACATGAAAGTTGTAGCCCTTTGAGTTACCTTTCCAACCCTATATTGTGGAGCTAAAATTGAGTTCTGAGCAAAAATTATTTTTATTTTACTAGACAGTGCGCAATATGCCTACTGGAGGCTTCGTTCGCTCTAACTATCATCCGTTGACCCCCAAACATGATCCCGGCTTAATTCCTTAAACTTTTACTCAACCTTTAAAGCTCCAAATCACTTGAATTCATTCCATAACATCCATATAGCTTGGAATCACTCCTACAAGGCATAAAACACACCATTAGTGCAAAACACTAGCGATTAAATCTTAAACTCAATCAAAGTGAAGTAAATTTGAGTGTAATAAATGACTAAAATACGTAATTATAGCCCATTATCAGAATCCAAGTTTTTAATTGATTCTAATAGGTATTCTTTCTATAAATATAACCAGTCTATATGTATTACCTTATTTTCCACTCAATTTGAGAGCGATAAGTACCCTACCCTCTCTGTAGCATGGACACGAAAAAAAAAAACACGAACAAAAAATTCATCGTTCTGAACTCTCTTACACATATAAGCATACTCAGTGTTCTCTCTTGTTTTCTACAAATCCTCTCTCGCTTCACCTATTGACTACTGATTACTCAATCAGCTGAAAGCCAAGACTGAATGATTTTGGGGCTGCTCTACTATTCTATTGCTCTATAAAGTGCTGATTGCTTGGTCTGCATACTACTGCTCACTTCCCTGCACACTAATAGTCTACATTATCTCATTCTCGTCTGGTATGCCCCCTATTTGATTTATAGCATCCAAAACAATTTGCTTTTATACATGCTGGACTTTATTTTGTTTCTTCTATACTTTTACTTATTGTTCTGTTGTTCTTCTTGCAACTAACACGCCCCTGTGTTAGTTCGTTAATGTTAATGTCCTTCTATTAATCTAGCATGCCTACTGATTTGCTTAATGCATGTTCTCCCCTACCCCCTAGCCCCAGAACATTCTCAGCATGTGATCATGAGCCCTTTTGGTTGAAACCTGGTGTGATTGTCTATGTTCTAAAATGCTTTCCCTTGGTGTCTGTGTATGTGCAATGGTGCGAACTACTTCCCCACTTCCCCTTTTCCCCTGTTTGTGTTTACTGCCCGGAACTATATGAGGTATTCTGGTTCTGAGTTTGTCAAAACTGTCCCATTGTTTTTCTTTCAAAAATGGTTCTACATGGATCATTTTTTAAACTATTTTTTCAACTCAATTTCTTTAAAGAAAAATTCTATCATACTCTCACTACTCCTAGAGTTTAGGTTCTACCCCCTTCGTGTAAGCATTACCTTCGGTACCTTTGAGTACCCATTGAACTTTGATGCACAAGGCTGGTAATTCCACACTGCACTTGTTCAACATTTTGGTAGTGTTTGGGGTGCTGGTATTGGACAAGGACCCCCATAGGGCCCTTAGGGAGCTTTGCCGCACCCAAACCATGGCCAAGGCTGCGAAACTTGAAAGAAGTGAGGTTTGAAGATTGGGCCTGGTTGAAGGCTCCCTATAGAGTAACTTCTTATTTTATTTTTCATTATGTAATTCAGCTATCATGGTTTGTAATAACTTGTAAACAACTGATTGGGGCTATAGTGAAATTAGGAGGGATTATGCATGCTTAGTTTAATTAATGGGTAGAGAACATGTCTATAGGGCTTTACTTACCAATTTGTGCAATAGAAGCCATGTGTAGGACATGCATCTTATACCTAGATATCTTGTTTTAGGCTCTTTACTTCTAGATTGTTATACTCACTTTGTAATCAGTTGGTAATTGTCACACCTCCTTTTTTCTGAGCCTCCATTTATTTACACCTAAGGAAGGGATATAACAAGAGAAAGGAGTTTTCCCAATTTAAGGACAGTCGGAACGGGATTGGTTTATTTAATTTTCAGAGTCGCCACTTGAGAATATAATGGTGTCCCAAGTCACCGGTTTAATCCCGAACCGAGGAAAGTTTGACTCTGTTACA